>APFE030429277.1:49653-78714 GCA_000404065.3 Pinus taeda
GAGGAGTGTCTAGAAATTGCGAGCTGCAAAGGAACTGAGCTCGCTGGTATTATCATTACTCTTCTCCTTTATGATCTTATCCTTTATGATGATGATATCATTCTTCTTGCAAGGATCCATGATGACCTAGACAAACAGCTTAAGACTCTTCATGTCTATTGCTCTAAGATGGGTATGATAGTTAATACCGACAATAAATCCAAAAATATCGCCATGTTACACATTATTTTGTCATGTCTCTTGTTCACTTCCCATGCCATATCCCAAAGTGCCAAAACATTGACTATTGTGTAGAATATCCATCATGATATACAAACCAAAACCCCCCTGAAGAATCAAAGGAAAACTGCCATGAAATCATTCTGAATAAAGTTTCCTAAAAACCTAATTTTTGGCATCAACGCGTTTTGCTCCACTGCCTTCCTGTGTTGATGGCAGGTTGCTCATTTATACACTTCCACTACCAATGCGAGTTTTCATAGGAAAACTCACGTTGAACTCCTTCTGGCAGGCTTTCCCAAACTGGAAGAGAAGCTTCACTCACTAGAACCTTTGGTAACAACGAGCTAGATATTGGTTGTTGTTGATATGGTCGAGATATCTAATTTGGGCCTCTTGATCTTATCATCATGGGATTTATCCTTGAGATGTGGACCTTCCTCCCTCTTTTTTGGATCCTTAATTCCCTCTCCCTTCCTATAAATTCACCCCATTCCATTCCCAAATTGTTGGCCATTGATTGTTGCATCCCCATGTTGATATTATACTTACATGTTTCCATTCTATCTTGGAGAAGGAGTGCGTGAAGATTCTTTGCTTGGACTTGGAAATTGTTGGCTTGTTGTGGCCTGACCCAGGTTCAGAGTTAATTAGCCAAACAAATCACTATACTACTAGCCCTTTCGACAACAGTGCGCGGAGCATGGAATGAGGTCTCACCCAAAGTAATATGGGAGGGTGATGGAACCAGGTTTTCGCACCCTTGACATGTCTGAGAGGTTCGACTGGTCCTTTGTTTGTTCCTACATGCAGGTGGCTTTGCGGACCTTTCGTTCCTCGCGGCTTGATACATTGCCTTCGCGTAGCCCTAACTAGGGGTTGTGTCGCGCTTTGCGCTATTACCTATATTTATCTTTCAGTATTAATTAAGCACCTTCGCCTACTTAAATGTCTTAAGTTATAATTAACAATAAAAAACATTCATACAGGTTCACGCGGTGAATAAACAGTATACTTGCAAATTATATCCAATCATGCATTAAACCAGGAAAAGATACATAGAATTATAGTGAAACTTCTCTTTCTTGATTCTCCAACGGTTACAAACTCGACCCTCCCTGCGCACTCAGTTGCAGGGGTCCGTGCACTCAACTGCAGACTAGTAGGCCTCTATGCACTCAACTACAGAGCCTTCTCCTACTCTACGACCCACAAACACACTTTCACTTCGATTCAATCACTTAGACTTCTCACGCTTCTATTAGTTTTCTCCTTTTTCTCTCTATACTTAGAGCCTCGCTCTATTTATACACTCCCATGGTCCGCAGACCATGGGTAGGTCTATCCAACCAACATTAAATTACAAAAACTAGGGTGGAAAACCCTATGACTCTATTATACTTTCGTGCCCTGCACCCGCAATTCGCGGAGCTTTTACAACAAGATTCGGTCAAAACTTGGGCTTTAAGCCCCAAAACATGCCTTAGGGGGGATTCCATGCCCAACAGGCCCCCAACACAAACATTGTGACTCGCCCTCGAGTAACTCTATCGACGTGGAGATCTTTGCGTGGAGTCCTTCCAACTGTTCTCGAATTGCGGCAAGGTCAGTAGCACATTGAGTTGTTGCTTGTTGGATTTGCTGCATATATTTTTTCAAGGCCTCTTTGTTGGAAGTGCTTCTCTGCATTAAGGCATGCATCCCTGAATTTGTGTGAGCTTGCCTTCAATTTTTGCTGTGATGGTGAAGGACTCATCGATCCAAAGCTAAACACACTCCTTTAGGACTGCTTCCTTATGTCGTGTCGTGTCCACCTGTTCTTTCAGTGCTTTATCCTGTTGCATCCACGCAAGCCTCTAAGTGAGGGCCACCATCTGTGCAGTTCCTTTGATGCTATCATACTGTTGTTGGAGTTCTCGTGCCTTTGTCTCTAATCACTGGATGTTGGGGTCCTCCTGCAAATTTTTGAGGACCTCAAATGATTCTTCCATCATGCCGGTGTAGTCTCGTAGTACACTGCCAATTTTCTCTAGTCCCGTTGTGATAGAGCTAGCGCGTTGTTATTTGAATTCTGGGGGGTGGACAATTGCACCTTTAACCACGACTCGGTTATCTAAAGGTCAACCCAGCTGAACCTTTGTCATTTCTTCCTTCACCTCACGTACCCCTACCGCTAACCTATGGATCCGTGCCTCGTTGGGATGGCCAGCTCCGGGACGCTTTGGTAAGCGTCGTCTATTACCTGTACCAGATGTTGATTCTGTGATACCACTTTGTCGCGCTGCAAGCTCAGTTGTTCCATATTGATTTTCTGCTCACTAAGGACTTACAGTGCGCGACTCTCTCTAGCTTGCAGCTCGGCTGTTATCCCATCCTGTAAAACATATAAGGTCTCTCGCAGGAGTGCAGATATGTTGATACCGAGACCCTTTAGTGCACTAAATGTAGGCCTATCGGCCTCATTTGTTGTCACTAGTGCCCTTTTTGGTAGCATTATGGTGTTTTTCATTCACGCGTGCAACATCTGTTCTACTGCCGTTGAGCCAACTGCGAGATTGGTCGAAAGGTTACCAACCTGAGGAGGGCACACCTGCAACTCCTGCAGCTGCACTCTGAGGGCCCCCAACACAATATGGTTCTCCTACATAAAATTGTGGATGGCCTCAGAGGTGACATCATGCACCATCTCGCCAATGTCGTGCAGATCACCCTCGATTAGGGTGATCAAGTCAGTTGACAACTTTGATGCCTTGACCTTCTTATGCGACCATGCCCGCTCGGATGGGTGTTGGCGCTTTAACTGTGCTGACACGGTTCGGGGGTCCGCGCCTTCCTCTTCTTCCTCTGCTTCTTGCTCATGCAAAGGCGACGATTGGCCCTCGCGTGCCTTCATGGCTACCTCATGCATCGTCGCAGCGGCCTGTTCCTGCTCAAGTGTTGTCTATATAGTGTCTCGCGCTGCTAGCACTTCTGCTGCCGCTGCTTCCTTCCTTCGATTTTCAGCCAACTATGCGATGCAGAGCTCTGCATCGTCTTCCTTTCTTTGTGTCGCCAACTTCTCTATCTCTGCAATGTTTGGGGCGCGCCACTTCAGAGGCCATGCCTGCAGTATGTTAAAAATGACGTCATCTATGGCTATGAAGGGTAGCTTTATCCACTGTGTGGTCGGGTCCTTGTGTGCTCTGATGTAAATGTTGTGGATGTCTGCTTTGAATTCTGCAAAACTCTGCAGGCTATTGCAGATAGTGGGCAACAACCGCGACTTGCGGTTGAACTCCATTCTGAGGTTCATCTCTATGAACACCCATAATATTTTACTGTCATAGATCCTCTTGGCATCCTTTGTGGCCCAAAGCAAAGCATACTTCGTGGCCTCTGGTAGGTCCCTGTCAATTATGGGAAATTGACTATCTTCTGGTAATTCCCCTACCACGAGCACTATGGACAGCAGAAGTCATGCATAGTGGAACGTTTTGCCATGTTCCTAAGTTTCGCGGCAATTATCTAAAACCTCCTTGCAGAGGAACTTAGACCAGTTAAATTGAACCCCCTCTGTGCACTTCTCAGCCAGTGCGACTACTGGCATGGGTACTTCGTCTGCGCGGAACTTATGCATAACCTTACCAGCCAATATTTGGGTTTCCACTTTCACTACTTTGTCGCTGATGTTGGATATGGCATAGCCCCTTTTCTTCTTCACCAACTTGTATTTATTCTTCATGTCCTTTGTGATGGCCAATTCTGTTATGCTCTTAACCTGCAAACGATACCCAAATACAGAATATGCGAAGAAAAGATACATAGAACACAGAATAGCAATGATTTTATTATTCAGAGAGTAATGTTCTCTTGCCTCTTCGAGGGGGAAACCTCCAATAGAGCAGAGCTCGATTACAAAATAAGACACGATGCCCCTCGCAGGGAGTCTCTATCCTTTATATATGACTCATACATGCAATACCACGGGCCAATACCGTGGTATTAATAATACCATCTCTCTAATACTACGGCCCATTTGCAACTAACTGTGGTTCCGTTATTAATTGCAGATTAACCACTTACAATTATTAATATGGGCTTTATTGACTCTTAACTATGACGTGATCCCATTACATAAATAAGGGGGTTAGGGTGGGACCCTAACACAGTAGATAATTTTCAAAGGGACAATATTGTATAATGAGCAACTCCACTCATCCTTTGCACACATTATTTTAAGTAACTTGTTTCTCTATCATTTTACTTGTTGTTTGAAGGTATAGTTTTTATTTATCTGGTGCTAGTAGCCATTTTTTTTAGAGAAATAGGTTGTCTGCCGGTATATCACAACATCTTAAGGTGTTTTAAATGTTGTGTAAATGTGTTAGAAAACCTGCACAGATGAATCTAGCTAGTAAAGGTTGAACACACAACTTTGCAGAGCGAAAACACTAAGACAAAATTGAAAGAACAAAAAGAATCATTCTTTCGTAATATTAAATGATCGAAGTGTGAAGCAAGAAATAAAATCTCTTTAAAACCTCACCAATAGGTCGATTCATCGTTGATGTTCTAAGCTAATTTCATTTTTCGTATTATTGATTAATTTTAATAAGAGGGAAGAAAAAATAATAAAATAATATTAAACATAAAAAAACAAGTATTATTTATGTGTATGTAATGTTAACTAGCCTAGATTTATCTTGAATTTGGATTTATATGCTTCAAGAGGGTTTAAATCTCTCCAAATGTAAAAAAAAAAAAATTGATAGTAAAATTTGAGGAAAAGTTTTTACCTACATAAATTTGATTCTTCTCCTCATTTAATATATGCGGCATGATGATGAATCTACATTGGTTCTAGTCTTGTGCAACCATGGAAAATTTGTTAAAGAGCTATTTATTCTAACCATTTTAATTAAGTTATATATGCCAAAGATTAATGTGGCATTTTAATTTTAAACTTGCTCAGTTTCATTAGTTTTTTAACATGATAGACACAGTGAACAGCTTGAATGATGAAATAAAAAAATTGAATGCAATGTAACATTGTTGAATGATAGAAAATGTGCATAGTAAAAATGTAGTCAATTACAAATAGTCTTCATTGTAATCAATCTCAAACTATTTTTCTCTACTATTCTTATTATCACACATGTTTTTTTATCCATCTTTTCATATGAATCATATGAAAATGGTGGTTGAAATCAAATACCATTCAAATATTTAACTTAAGCTATTGTAGTAAATATCATACCTTCTCTTTCTTGCTCTCCAATATCAATAGTCGCTTTCTCCAAATCCAATCATTGCGAGTTATGCAATGTTAAACCCCAAGTAAGTTTCAATGGTAGTTGTTTTTTTTACTTTGTTTGAATGCAAAATGACTAACAATGTTCAATGATGGAAAATGGGAATAATAAGAATCTAGTCAATTACAAATAGTTTAATTACAGTAACACGAAATCAATGAACGTCATCAATATTTGTTTTCTTGCGCTGAAATCATTTGTTTTGTGCTTACACTAATGTCAATGCACACTGTTAGTATAATTTCATTGAAATTAATGTACATCAGGCATTTAGTTACATGAAATCAAAAATAAACATCTACACTAAAATCATTGCATCTAGTGAAAGCATTCAAATAGAATTAGAAATTAACATCGACACTTAAATAAATGCCTATAGTGGAAGCATTTAAATAGAATTAGAAATCAAACTCTACATTAAAATCAATGCATCTAATGAAATTAATCAAATATGATTAAGAATCAATGTCTACACTCAAAACAATGCATCTATTTCAGTGCATAACATTGTTTCTCCCCCGCTCTCTTTTCCACCTCTCTCTCTCTCTCTCTCTCTCTCTCTCTCTCTCTCTATGGCTCTCCCTCTCTCACTCTTCTTCCTCCCCTCTCTCTCTCCCCATCATCTATATATCCCTTTGTCTCTCGTTCTTTATCTCTCTGTCCCAACCCGCAAACATACACTCTCTCTCTCCATATATATATATATATATATATATATATTATATATATATATATATATATATATATATATATCCCTCTCTCTCTATTCCCCCATCTCTTTCTACTTCTCTCTCTTCCCTCCTAATCTCCTCTTTCCTACACTCTCTCAATCTCTCCCTTGTCACTCCCTCACTCTCACCAACTTTCTCTGTATATATATTTATCCTTCCCTCGCTCTCTATGTCCATCCAAATCCATCTCTCTCCCCCCTCCCACTCTCATTCTCTCTCTCGGGCTTTTACTAGGTATAAATACTTTCCATTTCTTTTCTTGCAAGTTAATCCCTTATTCAAGTATGCCTAGCTAAATACATAATGTTCTAACCCTTTCCTTGGCTTGTAATAGGTTCCTCTGTAGCCATCGGCAGGATTTTGCCCCTTTCCTCCAAGAGCTCCTTTCAAATCCAAGGTCAAGAATCCTTCCATGAAAGAGTATATAATCGTGGTAGGATGAGTTTAGAAGCTTAATTTTTAATTTCTTCCTAATTCAGGGTTTTGAAATTTTGCTCCCCTATAAGAAAAATGGCATTGGCCTATTTTTGTGGGGACACCAGAACCGTCAAGGTCAACAATGCGAGCTATTGGATGGTGGGCTTCCTTCGTGTGATTCAAACATGTACCCCGATGCTATGAGGTATGTAATATTATCACCCAGGCACTACATATCGAGGTACATACTATTGGAATTGGTGGCTTAGCTTAGCAACAACTTTGGGATTTATCTTGAGGATAAGGTTTTACTCCTACATCTTCGAGTACTTGGTCAAGTTTGTGGTTTTACCATTCCTTCTAGAGGTATAGGGTTACTCTCATACCCCTGAACCCTTGCTTGTCCCTTCCTGAGTGAAATGGATTTCCTCCATTCGTGTCCTTCACAGTGCAGTTATTTCTCTTATGTTGTATCTAGGGAGCAAGCCGTAATCAGCCAATACCACACTGGGTGTTTATGTAGCAGTAGACCTCTTCATTCCCTTCTGGGGTTTTCTTTCCTAGTCAAAAGGTTATAATCCATCCCTTATGTGTTTATTCCTCTGGTCACACAAATGGGTTGATTGCACGATTTGTTGGTGGAATTTTAACACAAGGGTTGGCCATACTATAACTTACCTTAATAGTATTGAATTCCTCATTGGGACATTACACCATGAAAAATTCTACATAAAATTTCCTTACTTGGAATTCAACCCACCCATATGTAGCAGCGTAATTTGGTTTATACCTTCTGAATGCCCGCGTTTACTAGAATCTCGATTATAATATTTTCCTTATTTTTTCTTTGTAGGTGTACATGTTCGTCATGCCTTACATTTATTATTATTGTGTTTATTTACTAACGACCTCTGCTACCTGTAACATGCACACTCATGCATTAATGCCCCATTTTTCATGGTTGCACAAGTGATGATTATTGTTCGGCTCATTTCCACACTTCGCCTCTCTATGGAGAGAGTTAATTCTACAATGTGTTTCCTGGGGCATTTCTCTTTCTCAATTCAACAATTTTCTTGTACCGACATATGGTTGTCGCTACAATTTATGTTTACCATTTGGTTTTGGTTTTGGTTACCTTGGACATGATAACGAGGTCTCTATAGTATTAGTCATGATATTATCCTGAAAACGTTAATTGAACTATTGGACATATGTATAATTCGACATGCTATTAAGGTAAATTTAAATATTTTGGTTAAAGAATATTTGGTTTGTTATCTTCCTTACGAATTCAGGGATGATGATGTAATTGTATAGACGTTGTGCTAAACTTTGTAAATTATATGACACCTAAGCTTAAATCTGACTACTTCAATTAATCCATGGTGCTTTATTATGTAAGCGTGGCTCATGGGACACATTGATAAGCTTGTATATCTTATTTTATTCTCGTTTATTCCATATATAAATTGTTTTCCATTTCTATCACTTAGAATGGTTGCTTAATATATAACTAGTTTCCAGTTTTGTTGTTTAAAAACAATGTTGGCACAAGCCTTTGTGACAAGTTTATTGTTTATATGTATGTCAACACCAGATAGAAAAGCCTGAGTAATAATGTTGTGATTATGAATTCAAGTTCACGTGTGTGGTAGTCCAAATTGAAGGGCATATGGTTTGCTTATTCGTACTTCTAGCTTATTCACTCAATGTTTGCTTAAAGGTCTATTGTATGCATTGTAGATTCAATTTCGATTGTTATCTTCTTATTAAGGAATCTAGAATGTAAATGCTAGTAATCTTGGTATTGCATCAATAAGTATAGGAACTTACTTGGATAGGTTTGCTGATCTTTAATTCCAGAATGTCAAGTTTCCCGAGGTTTCGTTATTTCCTAATTCTTTGCGGGTACTCATAGTATCGATTCTTTTATATATATAGATGCATGGTGTTATTGTTCGTCATGAAAATCCTCAAATTATTCCTGATGCATATGATTAAATTTTGTTCCATGCATGGTTATATATAAGAAAATATAGTGTTAATATTTCAATTTCATACACTAATTTATATCAAGTTCCAACACTCATATCTTCCTACATGCATTGTTTTATGCCAAGTTACAGATCACCACTCTCATATATATGTATATTTGTTTCACTGACTTATTTTACCCTTAAGTACTATGCCATTTATATTAAGTCACTACCTAATTTAACCATGCAGATTTAACTACCAATTCACACCCCATAATTTACATAAGAAGAGAAAGATCTATGTTATTCCATATAGTTTATACAATTCATCTGATTTTCTTCTTTTCCCAATCAGAGCAACAACGTATTCTCATCTTACTGCAGTTTCCTAACCTATAACCTCTAGCCGATCCATTAACCATTATCAATAAAAACTAAGCATTCTTGCGTTATAAATTCATGGACTATTACAGCCATATACATACCAGTAAAATAACATAATTGTGCATTAATTTAGGTAGATCTAACCAGAAAATTGAAGTCATGCTCAACATAAAATCTACATTGGAGCAAGACATTCACCACCCAATTGTGAAATGTCCTCTTATCCCCCACAGCTAGGAATGCTTTTTCCAGAGAATCATTCTCCATATTGATTCCCTCTATGAGTAGTTTATATGCTTCTTCATGATAATGTTTCCTCTGGTGGACTACAACTAAGATGTTTATGGAATTTTATACTATACAAGGCTTCAAAAGGGCTCATTTTAATGGATGCCTAATAGTTGTCATTGTAGGTAAATTCTGCCAAATGTAGGAATTCCTCCCATTTCGTTGGGCGATCCATAACGTACATTCTTAGGATGTCTTCTATAATCTGGTTGGTTATTTATATTTGTCCATCCATTCGGGGACCATATGTTGTATTGAATTTCAATTTATTGCTCATGCCGCCAAATATCGCCTTCCAAAAGTTGGAGGTAAACATGGAATCCCTGTCGGATATTATCATCTTAGTGATTCTGTGAAGCCGAAAATTTTCTTTCATGAAATTTTGAGAAATATATGTGGTACTAAATGTGGATTGCATAGGTAAGAAATGAGATTCTTTGTGCAACGTATCCACCACCACCATGATGGAATCACGTGGTATTTTTATTCTATTTAGCTCTGTAATAAAGTCTAAGGAGATTATTTCCTATTTTCATTCGGGAATAGGTAGGGGATTTAGTAGCCTAGCCAAGTGTTGATGCTCAAACTTTAGTTGTTGACATTCTAAACACTTTGCTAAATATTCAAAAAAGTCTTTCTTCATTTCTGACAATGATTTCTTTCTTAATGTTGTAACCATCTGGTAACCTGGGTGCCCAACATAAGGTTTTTTGTGTCATTCGTCAAAAATCAGTTGTTTCAAATCTTAAACATCAACAATATAAAATTTGTTCTTATAAATCAATCATTTTTCAACATTCTTAGTATAACCAAGAACATGGTTTGGTGTAATTTTTGTTGGATTTCCATATATTTGGGTCACTAGCTATGGATCGTTGGATCTGCTCTAGAAAATCAGTGCTAATCATACTAACAACCACCTCCATCAGATTGTAGGCATGCCTGCTCACGGTGTCCACTATCTTTTTCTCTTTCTTCTTAATGTGTTTTATGTCAAACTCAAACTTGCTAAGAAGGCCATCCATCTAGCTTGTCTAGAATTTATGTCTTGTTGACTGAAAAGGTATTTTAGACTGATATGATCTATTCTTAGGATAAACTTTTTTCACAACAGGTAATGCCTTCACATTTTTAAGGCATGAATGACAACAACTAACTCCAGATCATACACTACATAATTTCTTTTGCGAGTCTTTAATTTCCTGGACTCATAAGCTATTGCAGAGTTATCCTATAGCAACACACCCCCCAACCCTTCCATAATAGCATCACTGTAAACTGTGAACTCCTTACTCCGATATGTTAATTTCAGGATGGGAGTGGTTGTAGGTAATTGTTTAAGTTGATCAAAACTTTTTTCACACTCTGTAGTCCATTCAAAGTTTACCCCTTTTTCTACAAAGATGTAATGGGATGTGCTATTTTGGAGAACCCTTCAATAAATCAATGATAATACCCTACTAATCCCATAAAATAACGGACAACAACTACATACCTTTGTGTAGGCTAGTTAACCATGGCTTTTACCTTCTTAGGATCCACTCCAAGTCGTTCCTTATAAATAATTAGACCCAAATACTAAAATTTGGGTTTGTAAAACTCACACTTGCTATATTTGGCATACATTTGGTTTTCCCTTAATGTCTACAACATCAAATTTAGGTGGTCCTTATGCTCATCCTCATCGTTGGAGTATATGAAGATATCATCAATAAATACAAGTACAAATTTATCTAGAAATCTTCTAGGTATGTTGTTCATTACGCACATAAACGTTGTTGGAGTGATAGTGGGACCGAATGGTAACACTACAAACTCGTAGTGTCCATATCTATTCCTAAATTATATTTTATGAACATCCTTATGCTTAATTCTCGATTGGTGATACCCTGTTCTCCAATCAATCTTTGAGAATACGGTTGCCCATCTTATTTGATCAAATAAGTCATCAATTTAGGGAAATGGGTGTTTGTTTTTTATAGTTAAAATGTTCAAGTGTTTGTAGTCGATGCACATTCCAAACATGCCATATTTCTTCTTAGCAAACAATATCAGTGCCCCCCAAGGTGACACATTAGGCCTGATGTAACCTTTATCTAACAAGTCTTGTATCTTCATTTTCAATTCCAACAACTTAGGTGGACTCATTTAAGGAAACTGAAAAGCTGAAAAAAACAATGGTGGGGGTCCAACTGGAATTGGTGGGTGGCCACCAATATCCACTAGGATCAGGTTTCTACACACTGGGGCTACCCCATGTACCAAATCAATGGTAAATTCTATGTCTCGATGTGATGGTAAGCCGAGAATCTCCTCCAGAAAAACATACTGGAAATTCTTCATAATGGGCAGTGTATCAAAGAATGACTCTTACCTCTGTTAGCTCCCTTATTCCACGTGATTCAAAAATAATTGACAACCTTTCCACTGACCTACTCATACAACACCCTTATCATCTTTTTGGATCTGAAGATAGTTGTATATCATTATGCCAGTTGTCAACTACCCATCCATACATTTTGTTCTTCACCTGATGTTTCAGAACCTAAAAATTCTTCAAGTGAGTTGCAGAATCGATCATTAACTGCAAAATTGATGTAATTTGGTAACTTATGCAAAGAGTAAATCAGATAGTAAAGAAACAATGAATCTATGAATCAAATATGATTAGGTACCTTATTTCTACAATAACCTTGCAAGCTAACACCTTATTGAGATTATTATGGTGAAGAGGGAAGAGTATGGAGCGGATGGAGTTTATGAAAGTTTTCAAAAGGGAACAATTGTGGTCTTCAAAATTACCCCACACAGAACATATTGCATGTCCTCATGTAAAATATTTCAAATTTTGTGACTCGCTCTGTCACTGAGCTACCTTCGAAGCTTGAGAAACAACCTCTAAATTAGTATTCTCTATTTTTCCTAGTTTGGTTTTGGTTTCCATCCTTAGTTTCTTGATTAAAATCCTATATTGCAAACCCCTTATTTTATTTTTCATAAATTTATTTTTAGCTTTTAAAATCTCATTTTTCTTGTACCATTGCCAAATATGTAAGAGAATATTATCATTTTGAGCCCTTTGAACATCATTTTGTACATTCATTGATTCATGTTCCTGATTCAGAAACTTGTTTGCCACTTCTAATTCATAAATTTCCTATTTAAGAACATTTTTAATTCTATATTCTTCTAAAGGGCTTAAATGAATATCTTTAGTCAGAATTTTTCCTTGATTTGAGGTTAAATCAACAATTTTTGCTTATGCTTTCCACTCAAGAGATTCTATATAATCATAGATTTATTGTTGAACAAGTTCAATTTCTGGTGTCTTCCTTGTTGGACTTGCAATTGGTGATGGTATTTTCTCTACTTCTTCTTCTAAAAAAAAAACTGGGAGACTATTTAATGGACAATTTCATAAATAGTGCACTTATTCTTGATGGTTTTTCACTAGTGAGAGCTCACTTTTTTTTGTTACTTTTGTTTTGCTTTTTTCCTTCCTTTGGTGGACCTTCATGTGTACCAACATATTTTTTCTTTTTAAGACTCTATAAAATATATTTAAGAGGGGTTTCATCATTAGAATCATTCTGTGTGTGCTCATCTTCTGGAGTTTCCTATGCAGGTGTTGCATTTTGAAAATGGTTTGGGGGAAGTTTTCGGTGGATTATTTCTAGCTTGGAACCAAAATCATCTTGTTGTACTTCCTTAAAATGATTTTGAACTAGAAAATCTTCCCAATTATCCCCTTTAATATTCAAATGGGCTTCAATTAGGATTTTTACTAACCCATGATGATATAGGGCACTGTCACTAGACTAAATTTTTCTTTTGATATTAGCAACCATATTTCTTAAACTATAAAGAGGTAATATGGAAATTGATATCCTTACCATCAATAAAATGAATTGTCAACCAATCAGGGTAAAAGAAAATATTTCCAAGCCTACCCTCACTGCCTACGAACTTTTGAATGATTAACAACAAATTTCTTCATTTACATTTTAAAGTTGTTACTGGAATTTCCTTCTTAAAAATGGAGATGTTCATACCTACGTTTTCTTAGGAAAATTTACCAATCTTTTTATTTGATTTTTCTTTTTTTAAACCAACTTTTCCTATTGCTCGACAATCTTGTAGCTTCTTCGATGAATTACTCTATAAAGACTAGCCCGATATCTCCAATTTCCGCTTCTATCCCATCATATGCCCGAGAAAATGAATTTGTAGCCTCCTTATTGTGCCCATCAAACATTTTAAAGAATTGTAATAATCGTACCCATTGGAATTGTTGTTTAACCATTGCATAACCTTCAAAAAGTTTGACTCCATTTAGCTCAGAACGCACAATAACTCCCATGGTGATGATGATTCAGTCCAAAGTTTCACTTTTTAACATGATTATGGAGTATAGCAAAGATGGGGACAAACTTTAGGTAGTAGTTGAGGAGTTTTCGAAAAAGAAGAATGAAACAGGGCCAATGGAAAGGGGATATCATTCAAAGGAAATAGGACAGTGTACGAGAGAAATGGGTTATATATGGATACTGGTGAATGAGTTTAAACAATAGAAAGGTTTTAACGTCGCTCACATTTTGTTATCATTATCAAAATTTTATGCATTGAATGGAAAAAAACCAATATTATTTCATGTAAAAGGTAATCAATACATAATAGGGTGGAGGAAATTGTTATAATAATCTATTTATATCATAACTCAGTGTTTTTCTTTAATAATTTAACTAATATTTACATATATTTAATTTTTTCTTACTAATTTTCTCTTTTTGTAGGTTTCTCATGTTGCTTTAGCTGTCATCACCATTCAGGTTGCATTGACCATGATCTTCATTTGCATAAGATGTAATATGTCAAGTCAGTTGCGGAATTTCATGAGGGCTACAAATTATTTTCTATTCTAAAGTTCTCTTATTTCTACAAAGGGGAATAAAAGAAATGGGACAAGAATAGGGAAAGAAAATATAGGCTTCCAAGAATTCTTGTTTTTCAACATAGATTTTTGTATAAACATGCTAACAATGTTGGTTTTCATGTTTATATATATATAATTTTTATTTTTATTTTGCTTTAATTATTTTTTTTTGAAAAAAGAACCAGATGACTAAGTTGGAGAGGAAGAAGAATCTTCCTTTGAAAAAACTCAAATCAAGATTATCTTGCAAATTTATTATGAACTCTTCCTTTGTTAATGGTTTATCATATAATTCTAATCTATGACCATTTAAGAGGAAAGTTACTTTTTCTTCATCAATATTTTTAATTTCTAACTACTCCTTTATCAACGATAGTTTCAATATCATAAGTACACGGCCAATGATTTTGAAATTTTCATTTAAAATATTTATATTTAGAATAAAAAAGAAATTCCAAATCACGTGGATTGAACTTCCTATTTTCTATTAGCTTATCATGTCATCTGGATCTTTGCCATTGAGCTATATTGGTTTTGTGAATAGCATCGTGTTGTATCTCATCAAGTTGACTCAATTGCTTCATTTTTTGTTTTTGAGCTTCTAATAGATGAAGACCCAATTTGACTATTGTTTCGAAGGTCTTTATTTGAGACTAAATAGGAAACAAGACTTTATTCCTATAAATAAGTTCATAAGGAGTATCTCCTATTTTATTTCTCCATGTGGTATGATATGCCCATAAAGCTTCTGAAATCTTTTCTTCCCAATATCTTCTATGAAAATGCACATTGTTGGTAATAATTGTTTCAAGTACTTTATTAGAGGCTTCAACTTATCTATTTGCTTGTGGACGATATGGAGAGGACTTCTGATGTTTGATCTTGTATTCGTCCATTATCTTTTGCAATAATTTGGATGTAAATTAAGTACCTTGATCTGTCACGATTTCCCTTGGGACACTAGAACAAGTGAAAATATCCTCAAAACTAAATGAAACTACAACATTTTCAGTAGCAAAAATAAGTGCTTTAGCTTCTACCCATTTCGTGACATAATAAGTATAAACAAGAGTGTACTTTTTTTCCTTTATGGTGGATTGATTGGACCAACAAAATCTAGAGCCCACTTTTCAAAGGTTTCAATAAGTACCTGAGGTTGTAGAGGCATCTCATCTGAAGGAAAACGATTTCCCATTCTCTCACAATTATCACATCTCTTAACATATTCTTTGGCATCTTTAAAAAGAGAACGCGAGTAATATCGTAAGAGAAGGATTTTATATGAATTTTGTTTATCAACAAAGTATCCTCCACATGGTTCATTGTGGCAAGCCTTTAATATTTATGGTACTTCATCTTCTCTTAAACATCTTTGAATGATTAAATCTTGTCATGCTTTGTACATTTCTCCATTTATACATGAATAATATGCACTGGTTTGAGTAACTTTCCTTTTCTCTTGAGGAAACAAATATGAAGGTAACTTCCCCATAGTCAAATAATTAGCAATATTTGCAAACCAATGACATTTAATAGATATTGCAAAAGCATATTCATTAGGAAAATTATCTTTTACCGGAACATCCTTATTATCATTTTGGATTCTAGATAGAAAATCAACAACTGTATTCTCCTTTATAGGGCTATCCAAAATAGTAATATTGAATTCTTGTAATAACAATAACCATTTTGTAACTCTACCATTAGTAATTGATATAATTATTAAATATCTAATTGCATAGTGGTCTGTGTGAACAAAAGTTTCATAACCAGTGATATAGTGTCGAAACTTATTAATGGCATGTACAACAACTAAAAATTCCTTTTATGTTATAACATAATTTAACTCTGTAGGAGTCAAATTTTTACTTGTGTAAATAATGGCATAAGGAGTCAAATCTTTCTATCCCAATACAACTCACAAAGTTGAATCTAAAGCGTCAGTTAAAATATTGAAAGGAAGTCTCTAATTTTGTCATCTTAAGATAGGTGCCTCAAAAACATTTTCTTTCAATGCTTCAAAATCTTTTTGGCAATCAGAATTCCAAATGAATTCACAATATTTTGTAAGTAATTTGAAAAGAGGAGAGGCTATATTTGTGAATTTTTTTATGAATCTTTTGTAATAACTAGTAAACCAAAAAAAAATTCTAACATCTCTTTGATAAACATGAACTGTTAATTTGGAAATAGCTTATACTTTAGATGAACCGACTTTAATTCCATCTCCTGAGGTGTGGTGGCCTAAAACAATTCCCTCTGTAAAGAACATAAAAAACATTCATGCTTTATTGAGATATTTATTTCTTTAAATCTAATGAGAACTTTTTCTAAATTTTCAAGAGCTTCCTCAAAATAATTACCATAGACAGTAAAATCATCCATGTAAATTTCCACACAATCATGAATTAAATCATAAAAAATGCCTAGAATTGCCTTTCGAAAGTTGCAGGTGCATTACACAATCCAAAAGGAAGTATCTAGTAAGCATAGGTTCCCCATGGATAGGTAAAAGTTGTTTTATCTTGATATTCTGGAGCTACTTAGATTTGGTTATATCCACTAAAACCATTTAAGAATGAGAACTATTTTTTCCCTGCCAGTATATCAAGGACATGATATATAAAGGGAAGCGAAGAATGAGATTTTAAGGTATCTTTGTTCAATTTTCTATAATTAATGTATACTCTTCATGTTCCATTTTCTTTTGGAGCAATCACTAATGGTGAGACCCACTGACTATCTGATATTGGGTAAATTAAATTCACATTTAACAGGTTTTGTAACTCTGCTTTAACAATTTCTCTTAACGTTGGATTCATCCTCCTTTGGGGCTGTCAAACTGGTCTCACATTTTCTTCAATATAGATATGATGCATAGAATTGTTAGAATCAATTCCTTTCATATAAGTATATTCCCATGCATAAGCAGAGGAATGTTCTTGTAACATTTTTATCAATTCTTTGTTTCAGGACTTCCAAATTATCATTAATGTTCAAATTTTTCCCTCGAAAGAATGCTATTAAAGAATTGCCAAATTTTTCAATGGAATGTAAAGCCATTTGATGTGATGATAGATATTAAACATTGTATTGTTCTTGAAAATTTAATCTTCTTCACAATATGAGAAAGAATTATTATTAATAATTAGATTTAAGATTTGATCTTCTTCACCTATTTACGAAGTAGAAAATAGTGGTTGTATACAGTAGGGGAAATTTGAGGTCTAAAATGGGCCTTCCAAGAAAAAGGTACAACCCAAATAAACTTTATAACAACCAACAGGATTCAAGATGATGATGGCAACCATCGAGGATGATTCACCATTTTTGGAGTAAAAATGTAAAAAGATTAAAAAGAATAAAATAATAAAACTACCTTTTGAACTCGTATTTTGAAGTTATCTTCCTAATTATTTACTCAAATTTCAAGCGGCAATACTCATCCGATGAAAAAATTAATTCCTCATCCAAGATGTGCCAATGTTTCATACTTTCGATGGACCCTCCTACACGAAAATGGAGAAATACAAGGAAAAACGTGATTGCAATCACATTTTTCATGTATTTCCCATATTTCACGTAGCAAGGTCCATCAAAAGTATTGAAAGTGGGTACTCCTTAAATGAGGAATAAAATTTTGTATCCAACGAGTGTTTCTACTCGAAATTTGAGTAAATCCATAGGGAGATAAATTGAAAATATGAGTTGAAAAAATAGTTTTTTAGTATTTCCTTCTAAAATTTAAAGATGTAATCTAATATTATTTTATTATATACACTATTATTTTATAAATTCCTTAGGAGGCCCATTGTAGACCTAAAAATTCCCCTAATGTCAAAATCTTCATTACCGTCATCTATCCAAAGTTCACTTTCTACATCTATTGTTGTTTTTGCAGGTGGATATAGTGTGAATTTCTTAGTAGATATTCCATAAGAGATAAACATATCACCAAAACTACATATTATAAAAGCCTCTATTGTAGCTAACCATGGTCTACCTAGAATCAATGGATGTCCTCCTAAATTATTCTTGGTAGCCAAAATAATAAAATCAACAGGATATTCGCAAGAATTTGAGGTAGATACATCTTCCAATACACCATCTGGTTTTATAACAGATATATCTGCTAACTGTAGTAATGCTGGTGTGCATCGAAGATTAGAAAGTTTTAATTGATCCATATTTTGTTTACTTATGATATTGATAGCTTCTCCTAAATCAATCAATGTGTTTGGAATATCAACACCATTTATGTGTGGTTTTACAATGGGACTACCTACATCTAGATATTTTTGAACTGTTGGCTTTATGATCATAATATATGCATTTTTTCCAACTAACTGATTTTTTTATTATCTTTTTTCCTCTTTCTTCCTACTTTTATAATGTTTAACTCCCTGGTTGTGTTTCCAAATATTGGTATTTCCCTTATAGTTTGTAATAAAGGAATTTTGATGCAAACATTCTTCAATTCATCTAACATATCATATTCAGGCAACACAATTTGTTTTTGTATTCCTTTGTCAATCATTAGCCTTTTAGGAAAGGGTCGATTTTAAACTGAAACAGGGGGTTTTTCTACAATGAGAGTTGAGTTTATTGAGGTATCATGTATAGGGGTGTTCTCTTTCTGAGGAATTTATTCTTGATTAATATATGTTTATTTTTCAAGTAGTTCATCCCCTCCAGATTCATGAGTAACAACAGATGGTAACTTCTTTTGCAAAACTCTACTATATATAAGTTTGACATTGTTTAGATCTAATGGAATTATCATGCAAGCTTGGAAATTATGACCTTCTATATTGTAAACAAGTTGTCAGTTTTTATTATTCAGATTTGGAAGTGATTGAGCAGGTAGTTAATTAGTTTTTTGGGGTATGATGTGGATGGTAGGTGAAGTGGTTGATTAGAAGGCTGAACTTGATTTTGAAATTGTAGAAAAGTGTCTCCTTGAGAAGGGTAATATGGAGGTTTATATGCAATAAATCGCAATTGAAATTTATTATACTCAGGATTCCTACGAGGATACTGCCAACCTTCTGTCCATAACGAATTTTGAGGTGACCAATTTTTCCAAGGCCTTAGAGTATTCCAATTATTTTGAGGTTGTACAAATTATTGGTATTGAGGATTAAGACCCTGTACCATATTTTGTTGTTGTGGTGGCCATGGTATTTTACCAACAAGATAGAGTGACTTAGCTTGGCTAGCTTCAAATTCAATTTACAAGACTTCTTTAAGTCCATGAGTTGAAGGGAATTCCTTTGTGATATGACTTTATTCATAGGTAGCACATATTTCTACGCTATTAAGAGGACATTCTCTTAGAGCATGCTTCTTTTTTCATTTAGGACAAAGAATTTATAATGCAACATTTTTATATTTTTACCTCTTTAGAACCTTAAGAGTATCTATTTCTTCACTAATACTCCCTAAGATAGTATTCTTGAAGTTGTCAAGAAAATTTCTTATTTCTTCTGTACTTACCGTCCCAGCTGTAAATTTATTAATCCTAGACATAACAGAGTCTCTTGGATTTTTCCTAGTTCTAGCCTTTCCTCTTGAAATATGTATACATAATTCACAAATTTCTCTAAATGATAACTAAGAAATGTCTTCTTTACCCATTTAATTGAGCATATCTACCCACTCATCTCTAATGGCTTTTAGCAAAAGAGATTTTAGAGTTTCTTCATCTAGATTATGCATTTGAGCCCTTTTAACATTATAAGAAAAATTTTCAATGAAATACTCAACATTTCCATCCTATTTTTTCATCATTTTAAATACTTCATCTTCAAGGCTATGAGGTATAAAATAGTCTTTGTATTTTTCTGAGGGTGCATTGCTTATTTCTTCCCATGTTCTTATGGTATGTGTTCCTAATCTCATAAACCATTTAAGTGCTTTGTATTTAAGAGTGTCTGGAAACAATTTCAATTTTTTGGAATCAAACAAGTAGTCATAAGATTTACACAAGACTTTAGACTGAAAAATAAATAAATAAATAAATCAGGATCCTCATGTCTTACTCCATCGAAATTAGGGAGGATGGAGGGTGGGATATTATTCATTGTAACTGTGGTTATCCTCTACCACCTCTTCCTCCACCTCCTCCTCTACCTCCACCTCTACCTCCTCCTCTATTACCTCTTCCACCTCAAATCCTAAAGTAACCATTGAGATTATTTACTTCTCCTTATCCTTACCCTACAATTCTATATTATTTATAGCTAATGTAGTGTTCTTCAATCGAATTTTTTAGCTCATCTTTTGGTTCTTCTATTAGTGGAATAAAATAAGTTTCTTCTTCTTCGTCATCAATAGGGACTTGTCATTCTTGAACTAGATTTAGTTCTCCAATTGAATATAGAAATATTACTCCTTCTATTAAGAATATAGGTTCATCTACTACAACTTCAATAGAAGAAGTGGGTGAATCTTTTGGTTGGATTTTAGATATTTGTACCTCAGGAATTCTATGTCTACCTGCAAATAATGGAATATGAGTTTTGGCAGAAAGTGTTACACGAGGAGATCATGGTGGGGTGAGTGCTGATGTTGGAATGGACCTCCTACCTCTCCTTATAGATCAACCTATAGAATCTCTTTCCCTATGCATAAATATGTTTTTATCATTTTTTAATAAAAATATTCTTAAAAAAAAATCAATCCTATATACGCTTCTACGAAAATGGTGCCAAAATGTTTTCTAATTTAATTGATTTTAAATTACTACATAAATTATCAACGAGGGCTTATATGATAATGAAGTGTATGTGCACTGCTTGTGCTAGGATTTTTTATTATGTAAGTAATTTTTTAAATTGAATTAGGATGTTTTCATGCACATGGTTCAAATAAGAAATTTTCACTCTTGGAAGAAAAGAAAATAACATAATGGCATTAATAAAACTGAATTAAAGTGTAAAGGTTAATAGAAAAATCAAATCCAAATTCTCTTTACACTTGCAAAAAAGAGAACTAATTTAAAATTCCATAAATAAATATCACACCAACATATATAGATCTTATTCTCACTTGACAAAAATGAAACTAAATATTAAACACATAATTTAAATATCACACGGGAAAATCTAAATCACTTTTATAAAGCGTTGAAAGAAATTATACTCCTAATTGATCAAAATTTACATGTGCATAATAGATCTTTTTTATTTGTTTTCTTCATCCTTCACTCAACAAAATTATTAAATCTATGAAAGGAATATTCAGCAAACTTTGTCACAATCTCTGTTCTCATTTTCATAAGCATTCACTGAAAGTGAAAAATGAATGATTATCTGTGATAATATAATGGTCTAAAAATTAAGATACAAAAAAAAAAAAAATAGACCTTATAGCATAGAGGTGGTCATCCTGTGAGTTGTAGGTAAGTAGAGATCAATCAGAGATTAAATACACATCAATGCAACACACAGAGGAATAATCAAGCTCGATTTTATAAATGCAAAGAGTGTTTTCAAAATAATAACTAGTATGTCATTGTCATGTCGAGAGGTAGGTTTTGTAGCCTCCTTAAAGAAAATGTTTAGATACCTTCATCCCTATATTACTTGACAAAAATTGTAAATATAACATAAGATATTATGAAATAGAGAATCCTCATGATTTTCTATCAAAGAAGAAAATTATGACGAAAGATATCAACTTCATCCTTATCATCAATAACCTTTCTCGCCGGAGTCATCTTTGGCTCCTTTTCCACTAGGTTGACTTCGATGTTCACTTGCTCTTACGATGCCCTTATAACCTTGATGGATCATGAAGATAGATAGATATCATTATTCCTGTTGTCAGCAACCTATCCATACATTTCGCTCTTCACTTGATATTTTGGAACCTACAGATCCTTCAAGTAAGTTGCAGAATTGATCATTCATTACAGAATTGATGCAGTCGAGTAGCTTGTGAAAATATAAAACCAAATAATAAGGAAACAATGAAACTATAAATAAAACATGATTAGGTACCTGATTTTTCTAATAACCTTGCAAGCTGATAGCTTATTGAGATTATTATGATAAAAAAGGAAGAGTAAGGAGTGAATGGAGTTTAGGGAAGGTGTAAAAAAGGAAAATTTTGGTCTTCAAAACATTTCTTTATTTAAAACGTACTTATCTACCAAGTCAGGGCTAACATAACTATAATTAGAGCCACGGTTAATCAAAATCAAGACAGCATGATCAAAAGGCTACAGTACATCTCGATAACAATTTCCTGGTGATCTTCCTCCTTGTTATCCAGCATTGCATAAATTCATGGAATTGTCTTCCTAACATCCCCAACTATGTTCACTTGCTGTGCATCATAAATTTGATGCCTCGCACCCTAATTTTGTGGAAATCCCTCTTAAAATTCTCCTTACCACATGTACAACACTACAACCATCCCGTAGCATCACCTTTATTCTGCTAAGTTAGAAGATTTCCCAACAACACACTGCTCATATGATCCATAAGGAGAGTCTCGCGAATTGTAGTCTACCATCTTGCTAGTCGTCCTTTATCTTCTTCCTGCAAGTATAACATCTCAGCTTAAACCAAAATATAACATAATCACCATACCACAGTATAGTTTATAGGAGGATACCTCATTTGCAATATTAACGAGATTAACATGATATATGAATAATCATAATCACATCAGGATATAAGATTAGTTTAACCATTATCCATTTATCAATGCCTGATCATACCAACCACATACCATGACCTCATGTATGAAAACTACAACCATTTCAATGTATGCATAATAATATATAACTATTGACATGCATAAACAATACATAACCAACATACACTCATGATGACCAGATCTGTCAACGCATCATCCACTTTCACATGGTGATACCATTGCAACCATGACCACCACCATGCATACACAACACACACATATACAACAACTATGAAGAACACATATGCAACCAATATGTATGAGTATGGAGCAGACACCACCCATCTAGTCTAAGGGGTGAACCACACTCTAATACCAGTTTGTAACACTGTCCTCCCACATTTACCCAAGTTAACTAGTTTGCTATGGTAAGCATGTGACAAGAGGTTATTATAATGTGATTCAAGTCCTCATGTGTAGTTAAGGAAGTGGAATTGATAAAACCAAACCAATCTGACCTTCCACACATGCTACAAAACATTCAGAAGCCAACCAACCCTTCCAAGTGACCAATGCCTTAGAAACATTGACATTTAACTGATCTGGACTGCCAACTACTCCCATGAAAAACCATGCATGCAACTAACTCCTTCCTATTTCTCCCATAGCAAGGCATGCTAGCAGCTATTGACTTTTTGAGCTAGTTTTCAGCTAGTGTCCCTAAATTTTGTGCGACTTTTTTAGGGCTTGTACTGAGGCCACTTCCCATAACTTCATAAATCATTTAGCACTGAGAAAAAAAAATAGAATAAGGCTACTAATGCTATCATTATTACAAGTACCTCACGTGACACCTAATATCCATGATAGCAATTTCGTCAAAGATGTCACAAATATGCAAACTACAGGTCATAACAATAGATCTAAGCATAACGGTGTCATTCTTATCTGATATTTGTAAAGAAGCAATTTTGCATTATTACAATAGCCGCATTATCATATATTAGTTCATATATTCATTGTATGCTCATTTGCAAATTGAAAAACTGATGAAACCCATACATCAAGTCTATGATAAAACATACTTATAACCAATAGAAATAACAAGGATATAATAGACATAAGAATCACATATGAACCAGTATATTTACACATGAAATACCAAGATGAAGAAGTTATTATTAATGAATTAAAAGTCCAACAATGTATGGGACTTCCATGAACGACCCAACCATATATTGACTGAACCAAATATTTCTTCCAACCATTCACCCCTATGCCATATTCTAAGCATGAATGTAGGACTCAAAATCAACCAATCCATCTTTCCTCAGGCTTTACCGCAATCTCCACTGGATCACTAAGCCCTAAATATGGATGGATGCCAATGAATTTCTCCACCTACTCCGTGAGGAATTTTCCCATCTCATAGCCTCTAGACTTTACCATATATCCCATCATACAACAATCGAGGATTCTTAGGACAAATCGAGTCTCCAACTCCAAGATTTACTGTATATTCCACCATTCACGAGTCAAGGATTACTAGGTCTTATTGAAGGCACACACTTCTAGGCTTTATCGTATATCTCTCCATTTACGGTCAAGGACTCCTAGGCCCACTAATGAATTCAAATTCCATCTTTACTATGATCCCACCTTCTTCGGTCTAAGGATTCCCAGGCCTTGTGTTCTTTCTTTCAGATACCACCTCAATCAATTATGATACCATTCAATAATCCAACTCAACCAAATACTAGAGAACCCATCACATTATCACTATCCATAAATGGAAAGGAAACGTTGAACAACATTGCTGCACCTTGAAAAACCCATGCCAATGATAGTAAGAGAACCAAATTGACACATGCATGTGCCATGCATGCCAAACCTAACAAGGGAATCACACATAAAAATTTATACATGCAAGTAATCCCATTGTAGATTCTTGATCCTACACTTCCTTTCTTGATCCTTGCTTCACTTTTCCTTCTTTCTCCTTTCTTTCATTTCCTTGATCCAATGATAAATTTCTCCAAGAAAACTCTAACTGTCGAAAATTGTGTGAGAGAGAGAATAGAGAGAGAGTTCCAAAACTCAACTGACCGAAAAGGTACCCATTGATCCTCAGAAGCCTTTTTATTAACGAGGCCTACATTTTCTTAAATTTTCCATTGTTTTCCTTCGTTTTCCTCCTCACATGCAACCTATGACTTTTCATCTTTAGTTTCTCCTAATTTCCATTATTTAATAAATAAAATGACAATTAATGCCTCATGCATTCCCAAAGCCTTTTCATTTACCTTTGCCAATTTCATTAGCCATAATAAACCAGATAGACACCACAGTAGGATGTTTTTGCAAAAGTCATATTGGAATACGTGTTCCATGAACTTGGTTATTATATTTCCATTATTAACTTTATTACATTGAATTTTCATCAAGGATGCTATAGAATGTGTATTTAATTTCTTTCTGGATAGACATTCCCATACATGGGTATGTTGCTAGGGGAATTTGACTTTCTAAGGATCCTACTAGGGCAACCATTACTAATTCCATTATATGCATTGTTATTAAGTTTTATGAGGACTACCACATCTTATCTTACTATACTAGTGAGGTAATTTCCTTACACATTTCATTAATACATACACTAAGACTTTACATCAATCATATAATACACTAACTTCTTATCTCTAGTACATCCCATTGAAGAGTAAGATATATAGGTGCATAATATATTATGTTTCCCCAACTGAAAAGATAATAGAATCTTGTGTGTTGGTTTATTTATATTTATTCATATAAAATGTGGTTGTTATTATCATTTATTTGGAAACCCCGTCCCTCTTTTTATTGAATTCTGATCATATTCAATAATTGGGGGGCAACAATAAAGGGTTTTTGGGTGTGGATGGAAATTAGCCACCTCATCCTAGCCCATGTGGGCATCACATGGTTGTGAGTCCTAAAAATATATACAAACGATGGGGATATTGTCAACCATCCAACGATGGTCATCCTTCTACTAAACCCTAATATAATGCCTCAAAATAAAATACCTCCCATTTGGAGGTTTTGTTTTCCCTCGTGAGGGGATGTAAAACCCTCATAGTGTCCCCATGAGAGGTTTTTGTACCCTAACAATTGTCTTTTCTTATCATCCTTCATTCCCTTCTCAAATCCTTGCTCAATCTCTGAATGATACTCGTATGTTAAGCTATAGAGTTACACTACTTATGTGTAAGACAAATTTTTTGTATATTAGTATGTAATGGCTCTATTTCTTCCAAGTCACTCCAAGGTATTTCCATATTCACCATGGTAAGACTAGTTTCCTTTCTTTTGTAAGGAATACATCAAGTTTTTCATAATACCTTCCCACTTTCTCTCCTGGAAATTTCAAATTTTGTTCTACTTTGATGTGCATTTTTTTCATGGTTATTAGCTTCTACATTTTTTTTTTTTCCTTTACTCTTCGCTAACTCTGTGAGCTCTAACTATCCCAAATTATTTTCCATGTAGGGTGAGATCATTTTCTCTAGAGAGGGGTTTCGTCACGGTTCGAATAGAGGTACTTTTCTAAGGATTCCTTCCTTTTTTACATAAAGCTTTACTAAAGAAAATTTGGTCTCTGTGAGGTCTCTGTTTATACATGGGACTTTTCCTTGTGTTTTTCTTCTCATTTCCTTCTCAGTACATTAGTATGAAATTCTCTGAAATCCCTAGATGGAATTGGCAACCCATGTCACGCCTTTTGATGTTGTTGGAACTTTTGGTATTGTGTAGGGAAAACCACCAGGACTCATCGTCATTACAGCTACTCAAATTATATTTAGTCATAACTCATTTCATTGATTGACCCTAATCACTCTTACCCTTAACTCAGTGGGGCTAATATCCTTCATGAATGACCTCAACAGTTGTGCACACATTGATGTTTAATGCAAGCGTCCCGAGTAATTATGGAACGAGTCATCCATCTCTAATTTCATTTTACAATGGTAAAAGTTAGTTGTATCATCACTTTTTAGCTCCTAGATGGTATTCTCAAAGGCACAAAGGAATGTGTTTGATGTGTTTTCCTCCACTCCTAATATTGAGAGGATTTTCTCTCAACCCCCCCTCTATTGGAGAGATATGCCTGCTGAGAGAATTTTGTCATAATGATGGCATAAAACATTGAGAATCACCCTCAAGTTCCCTTGTCTATGTATTTGAACTTCAATACATTTCATTGGGGGATTTTTCAGGTCTAAAATAGGTCTCCTAAGGAAATGATAAAATAATAGTGGAAATAACAAAATAATATTAGATTACATTATCAAATTTTAAAGTGAAAAAACAAAAAAAATGTTTTCAACTCTTATTTCAACTTATCTCCATATGAGTTTACTCAAATTTCAAGCAGAAACACTTGTTGGATGTAGAATTTGATTACTCATCGGAGAAGAACCATGTTGCATACTTTCAATAGCCCTCCTACACAAAAAATGATAAATAAATGAAAAACATGATTGCAATCACATTTTTTCATATATTTCTCATTTTTCATGTAGTTGGGTTCATCGAATATATTCAACAATGGGCACTCCTTGTATGATGAATTAAATTTTGCATCCAAAATGTAATCACACTCAAAATTTGAGTAAAATATTAGGAAAATAAGTTTAAAACACAAGATTAAAAAGTAGTTTTATTATTTTATTATTTTTTAATCTTTTTTCTTTTTGACATAATCATCTTGAATCTCCCATGGTTGACATAGTCATCTTGAATCCTATTAGTTTTTATAAATTTTATTTGTGTTGCATATTTTTCGTAGGAGGCCCATTTTAGACCTAAAAATTCCTCTAATGAATGTTAATGTTTGTATGACCAATATGGTATAGAGGCTAGATGCCTCATTGGTGGCATATTTCAGTATGCCCCAAGTATTCTCATTGGTATTGTATTTATTCATATCTTTTGGATTGCGTTTGAGTTACATGATTTGCAGAATTCCTCTTCTTTTCTTCTTTTAAGAATAATAATGTCAATACTTTTCTTTTTCACTAGATGGCATGCATTACACATTTTTTTTTCAATTACATTGCTAGGATAATTCTTGGTAGATTTATTTCCTTAATCGAAGTTCGTTTAAAAATATAACCATTGGATACTTTTGTTTACTATATAAAACAGAATTAAAAACCTACTTTTATCTGATTTCATCTCCACTTTTAATATGCACCATTATTTTGTATTTAGTTGAATGTTTCCATCCAAATACGACTCGTTAATATGTGTCTTTTGAATCACTAGTGATACTAACATTATAGAATTCCTTAAGAAAATATGGATGCATCATGTTTATTAAATTTTCCTATGTTTTTGAACCCTAAAATGTTTATGTAATGTGTCCTTTCTCTTGTTGGATGAAAATATACCTACGTTGATTTTCATATGTTAAAGATGCTTACTGCTTATGTTCAACTCTATTGTTACTGTAGTAACAACCAGCTTTTCATTTAATTCTATGGTTTTAATTTAATTTAATTTATTTATTTAAAACATGGTCAATTTTTCATCTTGATCTAATACCGACCCCAACCATTAAAAATCTCTCTCGTAAGGTATTACCTTCTCCTCTGGTATAATATGGTGGTACTTTTAATTCCTACATTTATTCCTTCCTTGTCTTACGATGGTGTAAAAGTAGTCTCTTTCTAACCAAAAAATGAACTGACTTAAGCTTAATCCTAGATTATCATGAACAATGTGGATTTTGTCTACCGAGCTACATCTATCTATTACTGAAAAATAATTTGTTAACTTCTCTTCAATAATTCAGTACCTAATTATATAATGTTTACACAACACTCTTGATTTTTCATGTGCTCAGTTAAAGGTTACATAATATTTTTAAAATGATGATCTACCTATTTATATGATTGCATCTCATAGTTACATAAACATACACAACACATACTATATAAATAATTATTTTATGAGAAACTATATCATTTATCCTTTCAAATGGTTCTTGATGGTATTATTTATCATTCAATTTTTCACATATTTCAAATCATTATGCATTTTTATAGAAATAAAAATTCCATTTAGATGAGCATATCAATAAATTAATATAGGTCTCCTTCCCAAGATGTTATATATATATATCTATCTAT
>APFE030429278.1:0-10245 GCA_000404065.3 Pinus taeda
AATTTCAGCAAAAAATTACAGCAAAATAATTTTTTCAGCAAGCAAACTTATCCGTTTTCAGCCCAACGGACCACCTGGAAACTTCTCAGTTTTCATCAAAAAATCAGCTTTTCTGCTTGTTCTTGCTGCTGTTCTGCTTGTCTTTCTGCTGTTCTGATTTTGCTGAAGAGCTGCCTGGTATGTGTGCCAAACTGCTGCCTCTTTCTCCTTCTTGTCCAGAAATCTCCCTTGCTCTCTTGCTCTCCTTCTCCAAATCTGCTCATGAAAGAATGAATGATCTTTTCCTCCTTTTCCTCCTTTAATATAACTCCAAGTGACTTTTGGGTGATCCAAGTGACTTTTGGGTAATCTCTAAATCCAATGGCTGAAATAGATTTAGATCAATGGCTGAAATTAAATGCACATTTAAATCTCACTTTCTATTTTTTAATTCACCCCACTTTAATAAAGACCCACTTAGTCATTTATTTCCAAAGTCACTTTTTCTTTCTAATTTTACATTAACTTTATTAAAGTCACTTTAAAATTAGACTTTAGTAACTTTATCACTTAAAGTCACTTTTAAATTAGATTTAACTTTATAAAAATTATAAAGTTACTTTAGGAGAAAAATTAAAATCTTTTGGACACTTTTTCCTAGGCCAAAAATCAAAGCCTAAGGGAACTACCTGTCTTCCGGTACCAAATTTCAACAGTGGTAAAGGGAATTCAGATCCCTCTTGAGTATGGTTTAGATGCCATAGCTCAGTATAGAAGATGAAACTCAGATAGAGAAGGAAGAGATAACAAGGGTATCTTCTAGGCTAACCACAGTAAGGAAGTTTGGATCAGAGATACAGAGACAAGTTCAAGGGTCTCTCTGTCCTAGATCAGAGATACAGTCTTGAAGACATAACAGTGTGGCACAACCACAGTTCGTTGATGATGTCGGTAAGAAGGTCTCACGAGAAGAGATATAGATGAGATCTTAGTGATGTCAATGTCTCAACGCTCAGAAGATCTAAGAGGAAGAGGAGTCAAGAGAAGAGAAGATAGTCAAGAGGACTTGTGGCTTGGTCTTGGAGTGGCTTCTAGGTCAAGGGTCTTGGTCTTGGTATTCGTCAATTGGAATCTCTATAAGAAGAATTTGTGTGGGTTTTCCTCTCAAAGAGTGAGAGGTGTTGGCCCTAGCTCATAGCCTACACGCTGCGTCTGTTGTTTATTTATGTTCATGCATTGGTTACTGTTTGATGAAGAAGAACATCAATAATCTAACATGAAGAAGATCCTAATCTAAACAAGTAAAAAGCATTCACAAACAATTACTAATAGAAGCGAAATCACCTATAATGCCAATGCCCTAGATTTCTCAACATTCCCCTTGTGGCTTTTGTCCCGTTCTTTGACCTAACTTCTCTGTGTCTCATTGAGTTCTTGGCTGTCTTCCATTGTGCATATGGCTTATATGGTTTATGTTCTATCTACAATTACTTATATTGCGGCATAAAGAAATTTTCGATTTAAGTGATTGTAACAACATAGAAAATCTGTTTTTCAACACAAATGATCCTTCAGAGAGTTCAAATATCAGTTTAATACAACTCAGAACTAAGACAAAATAGAAATTGCAGATACTATGATGACTGAGATAACTAAAATAGCTGTGAAAACTGGGAGGAGGCAGAGATAGAGTGAGCCTTTCTTGGAAGACGTTAAGAGGCTTGGTGAGCTTGAACTTTGACTTGATCATGCTGGGGTTGGTTGCTTGAAGCTTGATCCTTTTGAAATTGGTTGCGCTTGGCCTTGTCCTTCTTGCAGGTCCAGGTCAAATCACAATCCATTAAGGGTAGTTCATAGATAGATGCCCTATGAAGCTTGGTTAGGAAGGAAAATAGAGGTAACTAGTCTCAAAGTTTTTGGCTTTTTAGAATATGCACGTATTATAGACATAAGTTAGATAAGAGTAGAAAATGCATCTTTATTAGATATAACACTAAATAAAATGCATATAAGTTATATGATTAGATAAACAAAAAGGTCATTATGAGTAGAGATGTCATTTTTGATGAAAGACCTCCACATATTAGTACATTTGAATGGAAAGGAGAATCTTTGTAGGGTTATAGGGTTCGCCAAACCAAATTTGGTGAATACATTTTTTTTTTTTTTGAAATTCATTAAGGTTCGACGAACATCAAAGTCGAATCCGAACCTAATTTGTACCAAATCAAAACTCTAACCTAAAGTTGAACTAAATTGAATCGAACTGAACTTGAACCAGTATGAAAATGTGAATTTCAAGAAAAAATTTATTAGGTTTGGCGAGATTCATAGAGGGTCTAGGGTTTTGTTATGGTGCAAAATCTCTTTTCATTGCCCGATTCTGAAAATGTATTCAAATTGTTGTGGTTTACCGAGTTTGTTTGATGACGTATTTTCATAACTATGGTTTGTTGAGTTTGATTGGTGACATATTCGCATTGTTGTGGTTTGCTGAGTTTGTTTGATGACCTATTCGCATTGTTGTGGTTTGTTGAGTTTGTTTAATGACGTATTCACGTTGTTGTGGTTTGTTGAGTTTGTTTGATGACATATTCTCATTGTGTGATTGCTGAGTTTGTTTGTTGAAGCGTAGGTTGTGGATAGTGGACTTATGAGGTGGATGGAGATTGTTGTGAGCCCGAGCCGTGAGTCGTGGATGTTGGAGTTTGGATATTTTCTAGAGGAGTTGTGAGCCGCTGGATATTTCTAGAGCCTGGATTTGTGTGCCTCTAAGTTGTTGCTGGAGATTAATAATTTTGTTGAGTTATTCTTGTGGGCCGTTGTTGGAGGTTGTCTGGAGCCTGGAGGAGTTGTGAGCCATTGAAACACTGCTGCTTAGTTGTTCTTGTGGGTTATGATTGGAGATAACAATTTGGATGAGTGAGGATGGGCAACAATAGAGGATAGATGCAACCTCCTATTTTTGCTTGTAGAGGACCACGAAGTCCATTTGTAGCCCTAGGTGCAGGGCCTTCTTCCTCTAGATGAAAAGGCAAAGCCATTCCCTATTCTTGTAAAAGGGGCAGAGGAATTCAGTGACTGATTAGTTTATGACATGTAGATGACTCATGATGATATATCATGATATACATTTATGATCCAGATTGGATCATTATATTGTTTGTCATCCATCTCAATGCTTTCAGAGTGGAAAAAGTGGAGGAATAAGCTCATAGGACCATTTTTGTTGGTGGGACCTAGTGTGGAAAAATAGGGTCTGAAACCTTATGGGAGTGTTTTGAGGCATCAAATAATGTTTTATGGGGGGTTAAAATTAAAACTTTGCTGCTTTAGCGCCATACCTTTTTTTTTTTTATTCTACACACAAAGACCTTTCCAACGATGCAAGAATAGTGTCAATCGAAGTCTATATGTGAAGGTTATGCCACTCAAAATTTGACCTTCCTGTTTTCACCACCATAATTTCAGAGGATGTCATGCTAGCTCCCATTATTCATGGAAAAGGGGCTAGCTATGTGATTATGATGTAGAAGACTCTAGAAGAGTCTATATTGTAACTCTTGTTCAGAGTTGAGGTAGTCAAACCTAACCATTAGTAGGCTATTGGGCTGTGTTATAACCAAGTCACTAGGAGGAAACAAGACTCCATTCTGTGAAGTGCATTTGCTCCATAGTTGAGCAAAAATAACAAAGAGGGATATGAGTAGAGCACATAGAAAGGATTTGTGCACTGTAGCAGCCCACAAGCCACAAATGATACTTCATTGTACTCGCAACCATATTTCCATTCAAGGAAAGAGAGCAGAGCAACCCCACCTTCCAACGGAGTTTTTCTTGAGAAAGGGTTTCCCAGAGCATATCTTGTGTCAAATGTGTGTGTGAGCTTTTATTTTGTTGTTCTCTATTTTCTGCATAATTTAAAATTCACATGCATGCACTATTAATAGTAAATCTATAGATCTAGAAGTCTAATAAAATTGTAATAGTGTAGAATTTCAGATTTTGAATATCATTTTATCAGTTCTGTTATGACGAAGTGTCCAATGGAATATCCATGGCAATTTACGGATCGTATTGGTATCATAGCAAGTTTCTTTGGGTGTATTGTGGAGATTTGTAGGAGATCTGGATCCACTGGGTCAAACGTCATAGAACCCTAATCGTGGTCAATGAATTTGTGATTAACCCTCGTGATCCCGCAGAGGAGAGGTTTTCGTGGCTGGAACAACAAGTTGCTAATATAAATCATAATGTAAATCTCCTTGTGGTATCCCTGAGTAATGAGTTCAAATGCAGAGGACAAATTGAAAAGGGGATGAGGAGATCAGAAAGAAATAGAGAATCGACTGCAGAAAGAACTCAAAAAAGATCAACCCAATTCAAGTGTCGTGAATCAATCACAACCCCTATATAAAATGGAAGCGAAGGTCAATATCAAGCCATACCAGGACGCGATTGACGTTTTGAAGTTGAATCACTGGTTGTAGCATCTGGAAGTTTATTTTAGCGTCCATCAAATTGAGGAAGAACACACGATTTCATTTGCACGACTAAAATCAAAGGGCCATGCCATGAGGTTGCAGGGGGAGCCTCTAGTGACTAAGTTGGAGGACTTCAAAACCCTCATTAGGTCACAATTTTACCTTATTGGGTACATAGAGGACCAGTGGATCCGATGGCACTACTTCAGGAAAAAGCCAGGGCAAAGCATGTAGGAGTACATTATAGAGTTCAGAAAGATGACCATAATGTTGGATATCTCCCCAAAGAAACTAGATGTACTCCTCAAGTATTTGGGGGTTTATAACACCATATGTGGGAGCAAGTGATGCTGTTCAAGTCCAAATCAGTGGACAAGGCTTTTGTACAAGCACAATACCTAGAGAAGATAGGCCTGAAGAGAGCCCAATGAAGTGGATTGAAGCAGAAAGAGCAATAAGATGCTTCTAAGGAGGGGAAGAAGGAATAAAAAGGGGGAAAAGATAAAAAGATGACAACCACAACACCCAGTGCAAAGATCCCAAGAACCACTACAACCACTGCAACATTGACGTCCATACAGAGGAGAAGTGTTGGAAGTTACATCTAGAGCTAAACCCGAAGAACAAAATGAAAGTAAATAAGAAGAAGAATCTCATGGCCACATATTTAAGCAACCAAGTTGAAAGAAGCTTGGACGTGGGTGAGAAGATCATTTGTACGTCAGTGCAGAACGAGGTGAACCTGAGTAGCGTTTAGCAACAAGCAGAGAGAAATGACCAAACTCTTCCATGTAAAGATACATGTCAAAAAGACAAAGGTTGATGCTCTGTTTGACTCAGGATTACAGGTGAATCTCATTGCAACAAAGCTGGTCAAGAAATTTGGGTTGGAATTTCGTGATCATCCAAACCCATATCCACTGGGATGGGTAAGGATGCAGAGCTGGAGATAATAAAACAATGCAAAATTAGATTTTCCATCAGTGTTGATTTTATTGATGAAGTAGAATTAGATATGGTTCCCCTTGATGTATGTGGACTCGTGTTTGGAAGTCCTTATATGTATATGCTATCGATTTTTGGTAGCTTGGGAGGTACTACAAGCCTTGAGGATTGAGGGTTTAGAGGAAGGAGCTCCACAAGTGGCCTTGTGGGCTTATATGTGCTGCTGTATAGTGTGCGAATATGACAAAAAAGTGTGTGTACTTCGTCAGTCGGTCAACGACGACAAAGATGCAATCCTTGGCCTGTACTATGGGCAACCCTGTGATGAAGTCCATCAAAATACTCTCCCATTTCCCCTCCGAAATGGGAAGAGGCTGCAATAATCCCGCGGGATGGCTCATCTCTCCCTTGTTCCTTTGGCAAACATCGCACTCCCGGACGTGCTAGAGTACGTCCTCCTTGAGGGCCTTCCATGAGAACCTCTCCCTAATGGCCTTGTAGGTTTTGGTAAACCCCTGATGTCCTGCCAATGGTGAATCATGCGATGCTTGGAGTATCTTCTTCTTGAACTGAGACCCCTCAGTCAAGAAGATCCGGTCCCTGTAATAGATGATCCCATCGACCACCCTGTACCTGTCATCTGTCACCTGCCCATCCAGAACCTCACATGCAAACCTTTCCTTGGAGTACTCTACTAAGAGTCGAGCCCTCTAGTCTGTATCCAAGCTCATAAGAGACAACGTGGCTAGTTTACGTGAAAGGGCATCTGCTACCACGTTGCTCTTACCCTTGACATACTCAATGTCAAAGTCATATGCTTAGATCTTGTTGATCCACTTCTGTTGCCTCTCCTATAGCTGCTTCTGCTCCAAAAAGAACTTGAGGCTGTTGTGGTCAGTCCTCACGCTGAACCTGTTACCCACCAAATACTGCCGGTACTTAGGGAATGCATGCATGATGGCCATCATCTCCTTGTCGTATATAGAATGCAACCTCTTGTGCGAAAGGAGCTTCCGGATCTCAAAGGCTATAGGGTGACCTCCCTGCATTAATACTACGCCAATCCCCTCTCCCGACGCATCACAGTCCAAAACAAATGGCTGATTATCGTCTGGCAATGCAAGCACTAGGCAGCTTCTCATAACCTCCTTGAGCCTGTCAAAGGCTCGCTGCGCCGTGTATGACCAACTGAATGCCCCCTTCGTCGTCAAATCTGTCAGGGGTGCTGCAAGTTGCGAGAAACCTTTGACGAACTTCCGGTAGTAAGTACAAATGCCAACGAATCCTCGAAGTTCCGTCACATTTCTCGGCTCCGACCATTCTTTGATGGCCTTGATCTTCTCCTCGTGGACTCTCACTCCGTCCACCCCTATGATGTGTCCCAGATACAACATCTCCGTCAACCCAAACTTGCATTTGGAGAGTTTGGCATAGAATTGTTGCTCCTGTAAGATATGCAATATCGTCTCAATGTGCTGGAGATGCTCCTCCCAAGTCCTGCTGTAAATGAGAATGTCATCAAAGAATACCAACACAAAACTTCCTCAAGTGACTACGGAAGATGTGATTCATGCAAGACTGAAATGTAACGGGGGCGTTGGTTAGCCCAAAAGGCATCACCAAGAACTCAAAGTGCCCATAGTGACACTTGAAGGCGGTCTTGGGAATGCCCTACTCCCTCACGCAAATTTGATGGTACCCAGATCTCAAATCAATCTTTGAGAAGAATCGTGCTCCCCTCATCTTGTCCATCAACTCATCGATCCTGGGTATGGGGTACTTGTTCTTTAGGGTCTTCTTGTTCAGGGCCCTGTAGTCAATGCACATCCTCAATGTGCCGTCTTTCTTCTCCACCAACACCAAAGAAGAAGCAAAAGGACTCGTGCTCGGCCGAATGTGCCCAAGAGTCAGCAACTCCTGGATAGCTTGCTCAATCTCATCTCGATAGGCCTTGGGGTGCCTATAGGGGTAGTGATCACTGCCTGTATGCCCTGCTCAAGCTCGATGGTGTGCTCAAACCCCCGATCCGGTGGCTGTCCTGGTGGAATCTCCCCAAACACTATGGCATACTAATGAAGGATGGACTGTATCTCTGAATGTACCGTCTGCCCTTTAGTCCTTGCCTTTGATGCACGCAGCTCTACTGCCCACTCTATGTCTCCCTTTCGGAAGACTACCTCCATCCGATGAGCCGACACAATCTGAGGCGGATATGTGTGCTGTCCTCGTATCTTCTCATGCCTCCCTGTCTTCTCATCATCCCACTCCATCTCTAGGGTCTTCCAATCCATCGTGACCTTCCCTAGAGTAATAAGCCACTGAACACCCAGTATCATGTTGGTTTCCGAGATATCGACCATGAAAACGTGGTCAGTCAATGTGTAGATGCCCATCGTCATTGAAAGCTCCGGAACATAACAAGCACACATCATGGTCTGATCTCTTGGGACCAAGACTAAAAACCCATCGAAGCTCTCAGTTTGAATACCTCTCCGCTCAACCATCTGTGCATGGATGAAGTTGTGGGTCGCCCCACTGTCAACCAAAACCGATACGCGCTGGGCACGTATTGTCCCTCGTATGCGTAGCGTCAGATACTTGGGAACTCCTCGCAATGCCGCAAGGGCCCCTCCGGTGGGTGCTAAAGATGCACCACCTGCTGCTGGCAGTGGAGGTGGCAAAGGTCCCTGTATGGCATGGCTATCTCCTGCCTCCACATCCTCCTCGTCATCCTCTTCTCGACTGCTCTTGGAGAAGACCTCAATAAAATGTGCTTTGCCTGCAACACATCTATGTCCCAGTGCCCACGGCTCCTAGCATGTGAAGCACAATTGCTTCTTCTTCAGCTCCCTCTTAACATCGTCCTCAATATGTACTCGTCCTGGATTCCCCTTCGGAGGTGGAATCCTCACGTCCTTCCCCTTAGACTGAAAAGGCTGTTTTTGAGCGTAAGGAGTCCGAGTCTTGGGTAAGACATCCTGTAAGTCTCGGGTCTTGCTGATAGCGTCCTGGAGTGTAGCTGGTTTAGTGGATCGGACTAGACCTTGAAGTGGCTCTGCTAACCCCTCAACATACACATAGACCCTCCGTGACGTGGAGAGGTTTGGCACCATCACGGAGACCCTCAAGAAATCTGTAATGTAGGTCTCTGGGCTCCCTGTTTGTTTGAGCCTCGTCAGCTGAACAAAATGCTGCTCTGGATCCCTCCGATCAAATCGCTCCATCAATCTCCTGGTAAACTCCGCATATGTCATAACTGTAGAGTGCTCGAGTGTAACCATCCCGTGAAACCACCAATCCTGGGCCTCACCATCCAAATGCAATGTTGCCACCTTGATGGCCTCTGCCTCTGACATCTGGTTGAGCTGGAAATAAATGTCCAGCTTCTCCACCCAAGACTTCGCCGAACTGTTTGATGAACCATCAAATGTAGGCAAGTGGAATCTACTCGCTGCACGGTGAGTGTAACCATCATGGTAATGCCAGTTCCTTCTGTGATGAGCGCGGGGCCTACTATCCCGCTGGAGCTAAACAAAGTCTCTAAATGAAAGGGCATCTCTGAACTCCTGCCCATATGCTTGGTACTTTGCAAAATAATCGCCCATATGGCCGGGCTCTGCCTCCTGCTGGGCTCCGAACCCCGTATTTGCTCCTAAGAATGTGGGCATGGTAGAGCGTGTAGGGGCATGCGAGGCCACCTATTGCGCAATATCATGTTGCTCTAGCAAATAATGGGATGCACCTGATCCCTCACCAATATGAAAAACTCATGGGCTCTCACGCTGTCTGGCCTCTACTGCCGTGAATCTCTACCCCATCACCTCAATCTGCCTCGACAGATCCTGCACTGATTTGAGGAGCATATCCGCAAATCTCTTCCCGTCCTTGTTTGCCATATGCTCTACGTCCACTACTGGCTCTTTCTGTTCTGCGTCTACCATAGGTTCCTCTTGTTCTGTGTCCGCCATAGGAACACAGTCTCCCTCTCTGTAGGTATTCTCCAACCTACATCCAATGTTTTTGTATCTCCTACCTCTGTAACAAATGTAGGGTTTTTCCCCTGGTGTCATAGATTGCTTGCTCCATAGGCTGAGCTAGATCTATGCTCTGATACCACTGTAATATCCCTAACCGGGAATATTCCCCAAACCCCAGCAAAAACTCCAACCAAATACGTGCAAATGATATAATAACCCAGGAGTGACAAAATAAGTGGAACAACATATAATAATGTAAATCGGAAATATAAGCAGATACACAAGAAATGCAGCGAGAAATGCTAAGCCATTTTTTTATACTGAGCAATAAGATGAGTACAAGAGGTGATTATACAGATGGCACCTTGACTTGCACAAGGAAAGTGAAGAAATACTCTCAAAAAATAAAAAGGAATGGCCTCTCTGCGTGGATGCTGCTGGAGAATTGCCGTGCTGCTACTGCTGCTAGAAAACAAGTAATGATTTGGGGCTGCTCCCCTCCTTGGAAAATGCCAAAACTCTGGAATCGAGCTCTAATCCAGAAACCCAGAAAAACCCATAAAGTTTTCCTGGAATAGTCGATCCCTGAAAATCACCCCCTTGGGGTTCTACGCATCTCCTCAATGCTCTGCGTTGCCACTGAAGAAGACCCCTCTAAACTCTGCCTAAAACTCTGCCAAAACTCCTCCAATAGGCAAGGGCTAGTCCCTGCTCAATCACCCAGCATAAATCCTCCTGTAGAAACCCCAGTCCAACACTACTGCCAGAAAGAACTGCGTCCCTCTCCTAGTGCTGCGCAGTCCTCCAAAACGTTGTTGAAACCATAGTTGCGGGGGAGCGCCCCCCCCCTTCGAACCCGC
>APFE030429279.1:0-23292 GCA_000404065.3 Pinus taeda
TTTGAATGGAAAAATTTTTATAGAGTTTTTTTATAAAATTTGAATTGGAGTTCCAATTTGTTAACTATTATTATAAGCAAGGAAAAATTTGATTTATTTGTTGAAAATTTTCCATACAAATTTTTGTAGTATCAAATTTAAATTCCAATTCAAATTTGAATTTGGTAATTATTAATTTTTTTTTAATCTAAGATAATCCATAACTGGTGAGAGTCGAGAATTATCTAAAGAAGCCCATGATTAAAGCCAACAAGCTGCCACTACTAGATAATTTTCCAATATATTTGAAAAGAAACCTATTTGATTCCGGTGAAGATGGAACCTAATACAATATGGTCGTGTCCAACTTTCCCAAGGTTGCGGCCTATTCGGAATATTCTGGCAAGCAAGAAGAATTCAACGTGTGTGACCAGATTTATTGGAATGATTTTTCTATACACTGTGTAGTGTAGGCCTTGAGTTCTCGCTGTCGGCAATGTCCAATGTTTTTTCGGAGGTGTTACCAGGCTGCCAGTATATTCCCTTCATCAAATCAATGGTCGGCCACATTTTCTATTCTCAGTATGCGGGTGACTCTGCTTGATCAAAGGAGGAAAGACATAGTCGAAGTGATTAATGGGCAGTTAAATCCATAGCTAGAATGATTGCGCTGGCCTTGCATCCCAGGAAGGTAAATCAACCATGAAAGACAATAATAAATGTGGCTTTGAAATCCCCAAAATTTCTATCCTCTCATAAATCATGATCAATGATCACCGTTTAACCAGATCAATTCCATCGCATGTATTCACGGAATCTGCACCACCAAAGTATGTGTTTAATTATTAACAAGTCGGGAGAACCAATTGTTTTTGGCATTTATTTCACGTATAGTTATATTCTGAGCAGCCCGGCTCTCCATGTCTATAACAGCGTAAGACAAGGGAAATTCGTATAGACATTTTCTAACTTCTCTCCATATTTGTCGGGCCAGATTAAGAATTAACAATTTGTTGACTTTGTCGCGTGCAAATGAAAATGAGGTAGACCATTTGAATTTAAAAAATATATACTTCATTATTAGCATTGGAAAATAGTATAGTTCATATTTATTTGAATGACTAAATTGAAATAAAATTATTTCTATGTAATCAATACATAAAGTAAACATCAAACTTTACACCATATATATATTATTATATGAAACCAGAAAATGTATACGTCGGTGACGAGCGTTCTCTACGAATCTAAGAACAAAAAACAGATCAGAGTCCTACATTTCTTACATACTCTCACATCAATTTTCGGAATAACATACGTAACATTTGCCAAATTGTGCAGTAACATTGAAGGTAGAAGATGCAATGTCAATCCTAACTAAGTTCAACGTGATTTGAAATGTTATGTTTAGATTTCAAGCTTTGTTAATGTAGAATTCAGGCAGTCCGATGCCCGAAGAGTCGGTAGTAGAAGGCGGTCTGGTCTCCCGGTTATGGATTCTGAGTCGGATAGGTTTCATGGCCAGATGGAAGAGGAGGTGGATTACAGAGAGGACCCAAATGTGCCAGGTCTAATATTCTCCACCTGGGCACCACATAAGTGTGAGCTGGAACAATGGCATATAGTTGGCGGGAGGGGGACGGTGAAGCGGATGAGTCTTTCCTCGGGTTTGTGCAGGAGCAAAACCAAGGGTTTTTGGCCGGTGAGGAGCAAACCCGGCGGGAGGGGGGATGGTGAAGCGGAGGAGTCTTCCTCGGGTTTGTGCAGGAGCAAAACCAAGGGTTTTTGGCTGGTGAGGAGCAAACCCTAAAAGAGGTCTGAAATTTGAAGTCTGAAATTTGAGGGAGGCTTCAAACACATGCAAATTAATATAGATTCATTTTAAGTTCGGATCTAACATGAGCTAAGAGTGATCAAATTTCTCCACTTCCAAACTTTTTTAAGAGTGCAAAATATTATGTGTTATTTTTCATTGTTTAGTGAATGCTAAATACAGTATGTGTACAATCAAATAAACATTTTAACCATAAAAACATAATTTCTTATAAACTTAAACATCTTATTCATACATTTTTATTTTTTACTTTTATTTTAAATAGGAATACAAACTTACACATCCCCTCATACTCGGTTGTAGAATGAACCTCTCCGCTCAAAAACAAAAAAAAAAAATCAAGACATCTTCCCTATAAGGGGGACAAAAATTTGATTCTCGATGTAGATGTGTTGCTTGATGAGGCTATGGATACGACTGAAAGGGTAATTGTGGGTCGAGCCAGAGCTCAAAAATTTTGATGAGATTATTTGAAGCAATGTGCGGAAAAAATATGGAGTGGTTTTGTGCAGGAAGCAGAAGGTAAGCACCCCCTCCCACGGGTGTTTTATGTTTGAATTATCAGAGGCTAAATATGTTCCTAGGGTTCTTCGTAGGAGTTGTAGCATAAATTCGACTATGGCGCTTCAGAGGCAATGGCACCCCTTGTTTGATGCTAGTCAAGAAAACATAGACCTTGCTCCAGTTTTCATGAGAATGCCTAGGCTTGTCCCTCAACGCTGAACGATCGATGCCTTCAAAAGCATAGGAAATAGATTAGAAACATTTATGGATAGTAATTTGTCTTTTTAGGGAAATGGTAAAAGGTTGATTGCTAGGGTTCTTGTAAACCTGAATCCAAGAGAAGGTTTTCTCAATTATTTGTTTCAAGGGTTCTTCTTAATGCCAATTTTTGGATTATAAGGGATATCCATTTTGGTGTGGTTGTTGCCATTAGACATGGCACACTATCAAAGACTACCCCATCCCTTTCTTGGGAAAATTTGGGTATCGATGTCTATGAAATGAAGTTAGGTTGGGAGGTTATCACTCATAGAATGTTTCTCAAACACGAGATCCTTGATCAGATATGAATTCAATAAAATACGAGCCAAAGGAGAAACATGCAGAGGAGGAAATCATGAATGTTGGGAAAATGGAGGTTGAAGTCAAGCAGAGGGAATATGAAAATACTTTGCCCTCACTGAGACCCTCCACAACGGGTAATGGCTCTCCCTCATTTATGGTTAACAATTTAATTTGGTGTATTGTTTCTCTTGATATGGATTCTAGGACTTCTCCCCCGGTAGAAAATGTATTTATGAAATCATCCCCTCTTATTTCTGCAGATATGGTTTCCTTTATATTACTCTCGTCCTCAGCTTGTTTCCCTTCCCCAAAACACTTTGTTGTGAGAGATAAGTCAGATTCCTTATCTCATCCTTTTCCATATGACCTTCAATGCACGAGTGAGAAGGGGGACCCCATGGGTTGTGTTGGCGGATTGGGAGAACTTTCTCCAGCCAAATATATGGGTAAGCTGAGGGGTAGAAAATCTTACCTGATCAGGGCAAAGCACAAAAATAGTCAGGACATGGAAAATGGTAAACAAAAATTTATGGTAAGGGATCCATAGAGCATGGAAAACCCATGGTATTGTTTTATCATGATTTTCCTATGCTTTGATTGTAAGGACTTGGCCAACCTGTCTAAAAAACAAGCTTTGAAGTGTCTAGTGAATTCAATTAAGTTGGATATACTTTTCTTACAAGAAACTTTGGGGCTTGGAAATATAGCGAAGGAGGTGTTGGAAGCTCTGTTTCATCATACCATTAGGGTATTTGGGGAGGGACCTAGCTCTTGAACCTGACAGTTATTCTATAGAGTTGGCGATGGAATTGAAAGTACTCAAGGTTTACAATCCATTCCAAGATAGGGTGGTATTATGGGATAATTTGATGTCAAGATCATCTATGAAAGAGAAAAATATTATTGTTGGAGGTGACCTAAATTTCCCTTTGGGAATTTCGGAAGTTTGGTGTCCTCATTCGCTTGTGAATTCTCAACAAGAATATTTTAAGGACCACTTGGAAGCTCGAAATCTTTGTGATCTTGATCTAATTAAAAATTGGCATACTAAGAGAAATTGTTGAGGAGAGGAAGTAAGAATTGCTGAGGGATTAACCATTTTATGTTTGCAGAATCTGTCATGGAGAAGATGCCTTTATTTCTTCAATGGATTGCAATTGGTGGGGAATCCGATAATCATCCTATTTTTCTAGAGTTTACAGGAGAAAAAAAGCATGGAAACCTATTCAAATTTAGCCATGTACAGTTAAAGGATGAATCTTATAAAGAGTTGGTTGTTGAGCAGTGCCTCCCTACAACCTTACTCTTGCAGGGTCAAGAGTAGATCAATTTGCTACAAATTCTAAAGAAGTTCAAAAGCCCAAAATTCAATGGATTTCACAAAAAAATAAAAGGAATGAACAAACAATAAAATATGTGGAGATGGAACTCGATAGGATGGAAGTTTTTGAATGAGGGAGCTATAAGTTTGAAGCTGCTAAAGAAAGGACTTTTCTCTTGGAAAAAGAGAGTGGATAATTTTTAGTGGTAAGGAAGAAGAGTGGACACAAAAGGGTCATGTCATTTGGATCCAAAGTGGTGATGAAAACTCAAAATTCTTTTAGAATTATTCCATGGATCGTAAAGCACATAACACTAATTAGGATCTAGAAAGCCTCAGAAGGGTGAGTGCACTTTCCTTTCCACAAGATCTGTCTATTGCAAAAATTATTAGGATGACGCAAGCATTTCCTTGTTTTGTTGATGAAGACGAAAACAAGAATTTGATGGAGCCTATTATGGAGTAGGACCTCCGGGAGGTGCTTCACGAGTTTAAAAAATAAAATATCATTGGCCGAGATGGATGGACAATGGAGCTTTTTATGGGGTTCTATGATATTCTAGGATACAAGCTCCTTGGAGTTATTGAAGAATCACGCATCCTTAGAGAAATCCTCTATCCATTTAGCTCAAATTTTATTTCCTTAATCCCTATATTAGATGATCATTGGTCCTTTAATGATTTTATACCCATTTCCCTATGTAATTGTCTATATAAAATCATTACAAAGGTTATTGCAGATATATAAATGACATTTTCTCTAAAAATATATCGAGTGAAAAATTTTCTTTCCTTAAAGATAGAAGGATTCATGAAGCAATCTAGGTTGTTTAGGAAATTATCCACAATATAAAATGATGGAAGGAAAAGGGAATGGTGAGAAAGGTGGATCTGCCAAAGGCAGATGATTGGGGAGTTGGATTTATGCCAGACTTCTACCTACTCATTTCATTTTTGAGGTCCTTTTTATAAATTGGGTGATGAGATATTTGATGATTGTATCTTTTGTAGTCCTCATAAATGGGTTTTCTTCTAATTACTCTGAAGCTCAGAGTGGGCTCATGCAAGATTTCCCTCTTTCGCCCCTTCTTTTGTTGTGGGTTGCCAAGGGATTGAGAATGCTATTGATGTATGCTAAAAGAAGGGGGGATGTCCATGGTGTTTCAGTCATTTAGAATATAATTGTTATCTAGTTACTATCCATTGATGATGTAATGCTATTTTATGATGGGATCAGAAGGCAGATGGCTACAATAAATGAAGTGATGGGTTTATTTAAGAAGGACATTGGAATAATGGTAAATGGGGTGAAACCCTCTGTGCCTTGAAATGTTATGTCTTGGGATGAAGTATCTTATGCTCATAATTTGTTCTTGTATCTTCCCTTGGAGTTTGAATATGGTTTAAAATATTTTTGTTTCATCCTAAATCAGAATAATTATTGGAAACATGATTAGCAAAGGATTATTGCAAATATTGAGAAGAGAGTGAAGTCATGGTGCTTCAGATGGCTTTTAGGAGAAGGTATATTAATATTAATTAAATTTGTGTTAGAAGCCATCCTCGTGTTTTGGATGTCCTTTCCTTGGATACCTACTAGAGTTATGAAATGTATTTGAAAAAATTGTAGCAATTTTCTTTGGATGGGAAACAAAGACAGAAGGATTTCTCCCTTAGTTAGTTTGGAAAGTATTCCATTGCCCAAGAGATGGAGATATTGGGGTTTAAAAAGCCTTCCATCATTTACCAAATAGTTGTCTACCAAAGTTGGGTGGAGGATGATTTCGACAAAGATATTTTGGAGAACTATAACTCACCGAAAATACATATATCCCAGCTTAATTAAGGATCGAATCCACTCTCTGGAAAGAATAATATCTAATATTTCCATAATATGGAAATACATGATGTCCTCTCTTCTAGTCGTTGAATGTAGACTAGCATGGAAAATTTGGTAATGAAGAAAAAATAAAATTAGTTTGGACCCTTGCGTCAGATGTAGAGACAACTTCTATTCTCCTCATGAAATGGTTAACCTCCTTAATGCACATGGAAGTAACACATTAAATCAAGTTATTGATCATTGTGGAACATTTATTTGGTATCAAGGATGTGTAAATTCTCAACAATTAATCCTCCATCATGAATTTCACATATCATGGAATGGCCACAGATTGGCTTTAAACACAACTCATGTCTACATATAAGAGGACCCTAATTCTCTCTAGCGGGTGAATTCCTCATGGGGTGAAGATAATAAAAAAAGGTTATTTTTTCATATGTTATATTAGATATCTTATCTAATCTTCTCAGTGGTCGAAGGAGTTGTTGAAATTTAAATAGCCCGTCAAAGACTCACATCTTCTTATGGTGCATGGTGGAATCGAAAGTGTTGACGTGGCATCATCTACAAAATCAATGTATGAAGGTTTTGGGATGGTATATGCTATGTAAAAAGGCTAATGAATCCATATATCACTTATCTATATAATTATCATTTACTGATTCTTTTTGGAATGCCATCACAAACCATTTGGGAGTTATCATAAATTGGGAGGGCGCAGGTTTCAAGGAAGCCTTGAAGGATTGGTATGATCAAATTACTAAAAAACATCTCACAAATGTTCCTCTTCTTGTTTGCCGAGGTATATGTAATACAAGGAATAAAGAATATTTAAAGACAAAACTAATGTTATGGACTGGTTGGCTACCAAAGTTGTAACTAATTTGGAAACTATTCTTGTTGAAGAAGCCTCCTATATTACAAGAATCATAGTTGCTAAGGACATTGACAAAAATAATCCTTGGGGATTTTTTTGATGGATCCTTCCCTGATAATGGATCTTGTGGAGGAGGTGCTATACTATATGTCCAAAATTCGCATGTTTTCAAGCTTCAAAGTGGTTTGGCAAGGGGAACAAATGACTATGCATAAAATCTCAACCTCAAAATATTACTTCTCTTTGCTATCGAAAAAGATTATTTTTTTGTATATTTTTGGTGATTCAATTATCATAACAAATTGGTTTAATGGTTTGCAGCATTGTCACATTCACACACTGAGTCCTATCCTTGAGGAGGTTTTACATCTCAAGTGCTCATTTAACCAAATTTATTGCCACTATATATACAATAAGCACAACACTGAGCCAAATTTGATCTCTAAAGTTGGTTCTACACTGGCTTTGGGAGTTTGGAAAACATGTTATCAGATAAATGATACCTCAAGAGAATACTTTCATATACCTTTCATTAAAGGCTTACAATTGGAGATTCGTGAGGACTGTTGTTGTGCTTATTGATGGCTTTTACTAGTCATATTTGGATTTTTGTAGGCTACTTCATGTAGATGATTTCCTATTGGATGTTTTTCTTTGCTAGCGATAATGGATGATGTTTTTAAATGTTACATGATATGTTGTTGTATTTGGTGTTTATATCGGTAGTAATTGTGTTAGTCTAGTTTTAAATAGTCGGATAATTTCTTTTCTTTTAGATATGCAGAACATATTGACCTTCTCAGACATCTATGTTATTTGAGTGCTACATGCACATGCATAATTTAACTCTTATTACTATTAATTAAAGTTATGGTTTTTTCTTGAGAAAAATAAAATAATACTATATAGTTGAAGTTAGGAGAATATAAATTTCAGGTTTTTTGGTGTATGTTTTTTTTAAGGATGCCTAGAGGAATCTATAATTAAGTTGAAGTTATATTTGGAAAGGTTTGAAATGATTTCCGTCATTATCACTTAACTTCTAGATGTATAACACACTTTAAAGCATGCCATGAGTTTCCAATCAGAGGTCAGTGGTCTGAATTTAAAATTGAATGCTTCATGTAAAATTTTGCAACCTAGTTTATGTCTTATGGGCAATGGATCGATATTGCAAAAGAACACAAACTAAGTGAAATTTTGCAGATTTTAACAGTGAAAAATAGACAACAAAAAACATCACAAGACAACAATTTGATCATGAATTTTACCCCTACTGGGCTACATGTCTACGTGTAGCTTCCAATAGTGGAAATTTATATTATATGTTCAAATTTGAATTTCATCAAAATCCAATGCTCAAATTATAAAAATAACACTGCAATTGTGTCTAGAACACCCAAAAACCACTTTGTGGGCTCTTCTTGGGCTCAAAAAGGTTGAAAAATGGCCAAGTTAGGTCTCCTACATTTTTGTGCTCATTGTTCTGCAAATACATCCCCTTTTCAAACTTGTCAACGAAATTCCTCTTTAGCAAGCTCGCGAGGCAAAATTTTGCAATTATAGGTGGCGGGTATAGCCCACAAAACCTTTTGTGTTGGGTGAAAATTATGAAATGGTTAGGCAAATAAAACAAGTTGTGCCCAATTGTTCCACCCGTGGGTTGTTCATATGGCATATATATGATTGTGGGGTGTGAGCCACAGTCAACGCACCTATTTAGCCCTACTTTTGATAACGCAATAGTTAATGTCACTAGGGGTTGGGGGTGTGTAGAGGGAAATGCACCTGCCCCTTCTGCAACCCCTGTCATGGTCATTTTATATAGTAAAACCAATGTTTCAGGTGTGTGCAAGGTACCACACACCCTGCGGCTCTTGTGCAAGACCTATGGTAACATAAACAATATATAACTTGGGGTTGGATCGGTCAGGTGCAAATATCGACCTAACCCTCCCCCTAACAACCAAAACTAACCACCTTAAACATACATTTGTCACATAGTTATAATAGGAACCGTCGACGGTGCAATGTTAGGGAACATGTTCCATAGTTGAGAGGTCATGGGGTCAAACCCCGTTGAGTTTTGTCATTCAATCAACTAAATTTTTGGCACCAAATATTAGGCCACTTGGAGGCCTTCCATAGGACCACATGACAGCCTTTCATTGGGACATGTGGTGGCTTGTGTTTTCCCCCCAAACAAATTCGTCTTCCAATGGAAATATGCCACTTGTCATGTTGGGAATTACTTGTCTGACAATTGTACCTCCCAGTTAGTCCTCTGATGTCAACACCATGTCATCGTATAGTCTAGCCACTCAACCCTCCAAGTTGAATTCTTAGCTTCTTGTCAAAAACTATATAATGTGATAACTTTCTCATACGTTTTCAGATTGAGGCAATTCAAACATCGTTGGAATGATAACTATGAGATCTATGATTTGGCACTAGTTTTGGGAGAGTTTGAGGAATTTTAGTTTTGCACATATTTTTTATCCCCTGGATCATTCCCCCCCATTGGAATCTTTTGGACCACCAAAAGTCTGTTTTTACTCATCATGCAAGTGATGGTATAGATACCTCACTTTCTGATTCTCTATCCACATTGATCTTCTTGGATTATTACAATTATACCCCACTCCAAGATACTCTAGATTGCTTATTCTTAAAGTCCTTATCCTCTTGTCAATAATTGAATCTTCCTGTAACTCATTTAAATATTCAGGAGAAAATTATTCTATAGATGGAATTTGAACATTCTCTTCTTGATCATCAATCATTGGAGGCTCATACAATCTTAATTTTTTCACATTCACAACAAAATAAATTTGCATGTAAGGTGGAAAATCTAATTGAAAAGCCTTGTTACCAATCTTCTCCATGATTTTGAAAGGACCATGTCTAACTGGCTTGAGATTTTTACCTTCACCTTGTAGTCTTTTCCTTGTAGATGTATAACCAAAATTGATCTCCCACTTGAAAACCATGACCAACTTGATGCTCATCATGTATTTCTTTGTACTTATCTTTGCTTTTATCTAGTTGTTCTTGTACCCTTTGATGTAGAAGCTAAATTTGTTCAATTAAATGCTTGGATTTGTCCAGATCAATATTTTCATATATTGCAATATTTTTACCAAGATGAAATCCAACGGATAATTTGGAAAATAGCCAAAAAAAGATTCAAATGGAGATACTTGTGCAGATGAATGCTTGGCACGATTGTAGGCATGTTGGATGTAATGCAAAATCTCATCTCAAAATTTTGGATTCTTACCACAATATCCTCGAAGGAGATGCACTACTGTAATTTTCACTAGTTATGTATGGTTGTCGGTTTGTGGATGAGATTCAATGCTCTTCTTCAACTTTTTGTCCATTAGTTCCCATAAACTTGACCAAAATTCCTAAAAACTGAGAATCTCGGCCATAAATAATAGAAGTGGGTAACCCAAACTGAACCCATACATTTTCGAAGAACATATTTGTAGTTTTTTCAACTATAACATGTTTCTTACATGACATCAACACAAACATTTTTCTTAAATGACACATACCAATATATAGATAATCATGAATTTTCCTAGACATTGGTAGTCCCCAAAAACAATCCATAGAAATACTTTCCCAAGGATGAGAAGGAATAGGAAGTGGAGTGTAAAACCCAATTTCCTATTACTTGGCTTGGTAGTAGAACACGTAGAACATCCTTTCACATATCTTGAAACAATTTCATTCATGCGAGGCCAATAATAATACCTTTAAATTTGAACAATTTTTTTTCCTACACCAAAGTGGGTAGCAATAAGAGAAGTGTGGGCTTCCCTTATGACATTGAATATTTGACCCTACAGAACAAATAACTTTCCAAGATGATAAAACAAGTTGTTATGAACATGATAATTCAACTCCTCAACATGAATTCCTTAGCTCAGAGTTTCATAAACATGTTTAAAATCTTTATCATGATCATACTATTCAGTATAACTTTTCATGCATTACTGAGTTATGCTTAAGAATAAAATATTCATTGATAAACATGTCTGCAACTTTGTTGCATATACCTTTCCTATACCTTATTACCAAATCAAATTGTTGTAGGAAACCCATCCACCTGAAATGTCTAGCTTGTTGTAGCTTGGTTTGTTATTGCAAATATTGAAAAGATTGATGGTTCGTATGAATAATTGTTTCTTTACCCATCAAATAATGCCTCCATTTCGTCACGCTTTCTACCATAGCATACAACTCTTTATCATAAGTTGGATATTTAATTATTGCATTGGTAAAGGTTTCAGAATGATAACATATTGGCTTACCATGTTGCATGAAAACTACTCCCATAGCATATTCACCTGCATCAATTTGAATTTCAAATGGTTGCTTAAGATCTGGAAGTGCTAGAACTTGTGTTGTACTAATTTTATCTTTCAAAGTTTTGAAGGTTTTTTGTTTCTTGCCTCCCCACTAAAAGACTTGTTTCACACTTGTCAAAGCATGTAATGGTGCTACAATGAGTGAGAAGTTACCGATAAATTTTCTCCACTATTTGGCTTCTCCCAAAAAGCTCCTAATGTTTCCTACATTGTTGGGTTTAGGCCAATTCACAATGACATCAAATTTTTAGGGGTCAATCTTCAAGTCACCCCTCCAACAATATGATCCAAATAAACTAAATATATTTTCCTAAATTCACATTTATACATCTTCAAATATGAGTTCACCTTTTTGAAGACATCTAAAAATTTCTTCACATTCTTGAAATTCTCTTCATGAGTCTTACTAAAAATCAAATTATCATCTAAGTATACTATGAAAAAATCATCAAGGAATAGTCGCAACACATCATTCATAACTCTCATGAATGTGGAAGGTGAATTTCCAAGCCCAAACAACATAACAAACATTCAAACAAACCTTTTTTTTTCTTTAAAGCATATTTCCATATATCATCTTCAACAACCCTTATCTGATAATAATTGTTGCTCAAATCTAATTTAGTAAAGTAAACAACTTCATTTAACTAATCTACCAAATCATGTATTTGAGGAAGAGGCTAATGATTCCTTACCGTAATCTCATTTAAAACTCAAAAATCCATACACATGTTCCATGTACCATCTTTCTTTGCAACCAAAACAATAGGAAACCCAGAAGAAGATGTGTTAGGCATGATGACCACATTGTCAAGAAGCTCTTGAATTTTCTTCTTGATCTCTGCATTCTCCAAAACTGACATTATATACATGCCAATATTTGGAAGTGAAGCATCTTGCTTCAAGTGAATCTCATGTTGGAATCATCTTTATGGAGGTAGCACTTTAGGTTCGTGAATTTTTTTTTCAAAAGTATGAACAATTTCAACCAATTCACGGTTGAGTTTAGAGTCACATCCTATGAAATATTCAAATTCAGTAGTATCTTTAGCTTTAATCATCAATAACACAAAATTCATACCAACATTTATGAACCCTTTCACCTAACCAACACTAATAAGAGATAAGTTCAACATCTTGTGATGCTCTTTAACAATATACTCAACTCCATATTTAGAAAGATGATATTTATTCTCATGACGATAGAATATGGTTTTTGGTCATACATGTATATACTCCCTAAAAGAATCTCAAAAATATCAAGTGGTACAACATCAAACTCTACCTTATCTATAAAATTACTAGTGATGGCGAATTTGAGTTTACATTTTCTTGTCACTTGTAATTCGGCATCATCACATACTCAACCCAAAGGGTAAGATTTAGTATGAGTTGAATTTATAGTTTAAGTTTCTTGAAAATTTCTTCATATATAAGATTGACTTGGGATCCATTATTGAGCAATGTATGAACCTTCATATGTTTTGTAATGACCCCCATATGGAAAATCTCAATTCTTTCGTAATTATTTTGAGATTCAATAGGTTTACTAGAAGAATTAGTACTTGCATCAAAAGCTATAGCTTTCATTCCCATGCCTCTGATTTTAGTTTCATCACCTAGATTAGATCCTACATAATTGTTGGGACAATTAACTTATCGAAACGAACAACCAACTATCAAACACCAAACTATTAACTTGAGGTTTCCCCTTCTATTTGAAGGGTTTTTGCAAAGTTTGAGCAAGAAGTGTTACTAGTTCACTAAAGTAGTGACTAAAGGATCAATACTAAAGGAATCAATAATTAAACTAGAAACAATTCAAGGATTTAACCCACAAGCAACTAGTACTTCGTAGAAATGATCTACAAACATTAAATTATAATTACTATCTAATAGGAAACAAAAAAGAAATAAATATACTATTAAACTGCTACTTAGGGAAAAATAATATCCGAGGTCAAGAAAAAACAATACAAAACTATATTGTAAGTAATGAAAAGAAATAGGTCGCATGAAGAGATATTATACTACTACAAGAATAGCAATGATATAGCTATAACATGTAGGAAAAAAAATAAAGTGACAATGAATTCCAACTAACTTATTGAAGAACAATCTCTATAAAGAAATATTGTGATTAAGTAAACATTCAACCCCAAAATTAACCTAACAGGAAATAATGTCAATAGAAAAACACAATATTAATGTTACAGCTAAGGAAAAAGCCTCTTCCAGAAGTGGGCGTGAACCATTGCAATCGAACTATTTGAAGAGAGATCAAAATAATAAGCTAATTCTTGATAATGCAAACTTGCATTTTATTCAAAAGAGGATGATTACAGCTTTGAATGAGATTTTTAGAATATGTATAAAAATATTCATTCGCAAAAACTTGTATTCGGAACATAAGTCTCATTTTTAAACTACAATCATAAATGACGAAAACAACAATTCTTCTCAACAAACAACAATTACGAGAATCTAAAGATTCTCTCGACGCTCTTTTTAGTTACAAAATAGCTCATATTTTATATGAAAGTTTATTCATTATTAACGTTGGAAAATAATATCATTCATTTTTATTTGAATGACTAAATTGAAATAAAATTTTGGATTTCAGTTATTTGTGGTTCATTTCTTTTAAGTTGAATATTGGAGTATGCAGAGTAATATTTAGACTTGTCAACATTTCAAATCCCAACAGGGATCCACCATGAGGACAATTACTGAATGATAGTAGAAGAAGAGCTCATGAGAAGATTAATAGTGTTAAGATATTTTGATTTTAAGGAGATGAGGTCGAATTTAAAATTTTTAATATTTTGTTTTTATTTTTAATTAATTTTTTATTTTATTAATTAATTATTAACCATGTTTTAAAAGTTTACTATAATCTTTATAATAATTGTATTTTATTGTTTTTTTTTATTAAGGATCTTTTAATGAATAGTTTTGTATTTTTATTATTATAACCGATTGTGTAATAATGTTATTTTAATGATTAATTAGGTTTTATTAATTAATGGATTCTGTTACAAAAATCTAATTTTTTATTATATCTCAATTCTAATTTAATTAATTAATTTAGTTAGTTAGTTAATAATTATGATAATTAATTTTTATTTTATTATTGATAAAAGATAAATTTATTTTATTTTATTAAGATCAGTAATTTTAATTAGTTAATAGATATTATAATTAGATACTAATTATTATTGTAAATGCTTAAAGTTAAATTGAATTTAATTTGATTGTGATTGCTTCAAATTAAATTTATTGTAAATTAATAGATTATGTATAATGTTATTGTAATGATTAAATAGTTTAATTAATTAAGGGATTCTAATTTTTCTAGTTATTATTATATCTTAATTCTAATTAATTAACTAATTAATTAGTTAATAATTATAATAATTAATTTTTATTCTATTATTAATAAAAGATAGATTGAATTTCTTTTTATTGTAATCACTTATTTTATTAGTTTAATTAATTAAATAGTTAATAGATATTTTAATTAGATACTAATTATTATTATAAATGATTTTTATTCTTATTATTGTAACTAACCTAGATTAATTATTATAATGGAATTATTATTAAGATAATAATAATAACTTATTCTTAACTATTTTTATTTATTATATTTATTTTTTTATTATGAAATCAGAAGGATATAATATAATAGGAGGGGAGAATTTACCTGATTACCTGAGATGTACTCGTGGTCATAATCCCTTTGATTAAAAGAAGCGAGCTTCCTCTAATATTGATACCGCTGTCCCTATTGAGATTCTGTGGATGCTTTATAATTTCAGGAGCCTCCCTAATATTTCGTCTTTGGTATTGTTCTTCCTTAGTGATAATTGAGGCACTCTCCAAACAAACCTGGTGTTTCTTTTTTGAGGAATGTTCTGCAAGGGCCGACATACGAGACATTCCATTCTTAATATCTGCTACATGTTCTTTTAGTCTTCTCTGCAATGAACGCCTTGTTTCACCAATGCAACTTTTTCCACAAGAACAATCTATTTTATAAACCCCTTTGAGTTGTTGTCTATCAATATCATGTTTGACAGATCTCATTCCTTGTTTAATTGTTCCACGAGCTGAGAACTGTGTGACTACATTTTTCCTTTTCAATATTTTGGTAGTCCTATCTATCACCCCTTTAAATAAAATTATTTCTATGTATTTGATAGATGATGTAATGATTATAAAAATCAAACTTTACACCACATATATTATTGTATGAAACCAGAAAATTTATAAGTCAGTTTCAAATGTTCTCTACAAGTCTAAGAACCAAAAACAGGTTAGATTCCTATATTTCTTACATATACTCACCTCAATATTTCAGAATAACATACATAACATTTGTAAAATTATGTGGCAACATTGAAGGTAGAAGATGTAATGTTGATCCCATATTTAATGAAAGTAAGAGATTTCAACATGATTTGAAATGTTATGTCTTAATGTAGAACTTCAAAAGTCGGATGGTTGACGATTCTGTTGAAAAAGGTGATTTGGTCTCGCAGTTATGGATGTTGAGTATGATAGATTTGGTGGACACATGGAAGAGGACGCAGATTACAAAAAGGTCTCAATTGTCATAGGTCTAATATTATTGACCTGGGCACCAAATAATTGTGATTTGGCATACTGGCATACAGTTGGCAAGAGAAAGGATGCCAAAGTGGCAGTGCAACAGTTCCAAGAGGAGGAGGTTTGGTTGGAGGTGGAGAAGAAGTCTCTCCTATGGTTTGTGTAGGAGAAGACCAAAGAGAAAACACATTGGTCTTTAGTAGGTGAGGAGAAAACCCTAAAGGAAGTCGAAAATTTGAGGGAGGCATCAAACTCATCCAAAAAAACGAAAAAACTAAGGACATATTCTCTTAATTATTATTGTAAATGCTTAAAGTTAAGTTGAATTTAATTTGATTGTGATTGCTTAAAATTAATTTTATTGTAAATTAATAGATTATGTATAATGTTATTGTAATGATTAAATAGTTTAATTAATTAATGGATTCTAATTTTTTTAGTTATTATTATATCTTAATTCTAATTAATTAACTAATTAGTAGTTAATAATTATAATAATTAATTTTATTCTATTATTAATAAAAGATAGATTGAATTTCTTTTATTGTAATCATTAATTTTATTAGTTTAATTAATTAAATAGTTAATAGATATTTTAATTAGATACTAAATGAATTATTCTTATTATTATTGTAACTAACCTAGAATTAATTATTATAATGGAATTATTATTAAGAATCATAATAATAACTTATTCTTAACTATTTTTATTTTATTTTTATTTTTATTTTTATTATGAGATCAGAAGGATATAATATAATAGGAGGGAAGAATTTACCTGATTACCTGAGATGTACTGGTGGTCCTAATCCCTTTGATTAAAGGAAGCCAACTTCCTCTAATCTTCATACCGTTGTCCCCGTTGAGATTCTATTGATGCTTTATAATTTCAGGAGCCTCCCTAATCTTTTGTCTTTGGTATTGTTCTTCTTTAGTGATAATTGAGGCACTCTCCAAACAAACGTCGTGTTTCGTTTTTGAGGAATATTCCGCAAGGGCGGACATACGAGACCTTCTATTCTTAATATCTACTCCATGTTCTTTTAGTCTTTTCAGCAATGAATGCCCTATTTCACCAATGCAACTTTTTCCACAAGAACAATCTATTTTATAAACCCCTTTGAGTTGTTGTCTATCAATATCATGTTTGACAGATTTCATTCCTTGTTTAATTGTTCCACGAGCTGAGAACTATGTGACTATGTTTTTCCTTTTATATCTTGGTAATCCTATCTATCACCCCTTGAAATAAAATTATTTTTATGTATTTGATACATGATGTAATGACTGTAAAAATCAAACTTTACACCACATATATTATTGTATGAAACCATAAAATTTATAAGTCAGTGACGAATGTTCTCTGCAAGTCTAAGAACCAAAAACATGTCAGATTCCTACATTTCTTACATATACTCACCTCAATATTTTAGAATAACATACATAACATTTGTAAAATTATGTGGCAACATTGAAGGTAGAAGATGTAATGTCGATCCCATATTTAATGAAAGTAAGATATTTCAACATGATTTGAAATGTTATGTCTTAATGTAGAATTTGAAAAGTCGGATGGCTGAAGATTCGGTTGTAAAATGTGATGTGTGATCATCTGGAAAATGATTTCTTCATTCTTGTACAATCCTCCTTTGGAGCTCATCGAATGATATATTGTACAAATCCATTACCGGATCATCATCAAGGGGAACAACACCTCCTTGCTCGTTCATGGCTGGCTCTGCTACTGGCGGTGGTGGAGATTAATGGATGACCTATGGTTCTCTCGACATCAGATGAACATATTCATTATGTGGCTCATGTTCCATCTCCATGTATATCACTTCAATCCATTTCTCAATCTGTTCAGTAATATCATGATCCTCCATCTATTCATCTTCCTCCTTAGCTGCTGGCTGGTCTTGTTCTTGTTCTTCCACCTATATCGACATTGTTTCCTCTGACATTTATCCTTGCCTATATTCTTCTTCCTACTTCTTCTTCTCATATCATTGTCTCTTCCTTAACTCTTTCTCTTCCTTCAGTGTCTACTCTGTCTCATGAAACTTCACTTCTACTTCATACAACCTCTCCTTTTCTCTCTTCCTCCATTTTTCTCTGTATATCCTTTGCCTCCCCTTTGCTTCTACTCCCAAAGTTTCTTTCATGAGAATAGGATCTTCTTTCATCTTGTAGATTTTTTCTCCCTCTCAATTGTCAAAAATCTTCCTGTTTCCCTAGTCCAACACATGATTGTTTCCTTCTATTGCTATTTCTTTTGAAGTTTCTACCATATGTGGAGTACCCTGTGAAGTCCCTTCTAAAATGACTGGTTCATGTATTATAGAGGCATTGTAACAATGCCCCCATGGATCTTCCTTTGGCCAATGAAATGCCCCGTCAATCCACGAAAAGTAAATACTCGCACTGTGGTCTTTACAAATACTCAAGGATCATATAGATTAAAGTCCTGAGTGTTGAATTCAAATCTTACTATCTCCTTTGCCTAAACATCCATGAATTTTAAGTTCCTTATATTGCATAATCTAATCTAGAAATGAAGAGTGGGCCATTGTGCTTTCTTCCTCCTGTGCAACACTACTAATAACCTTGTGGAGAGATTGTATGACTCTGCTTGCATGACATGTTTGTTAGTGGCATATCCTGGTAGAACATGACGAGGCTTCTCTCCACAAAAGACTCATGAAGGTGCCACTTGGTGAGGCATAACAATCTGTGATGTTTGTTATCACCTCCATTTCTTCTCGTGACATGGAAGGTGGATCTTCTTCAAATATAAGCTTGTAAATCTAGATAATAAAGTGGTCAGTGAGGCATGCCATTACTCCTTGATAACTGCATTCTGAAAGAAACTTGCAATAGATTTGCAGGAAAATTTCTTGTGGTGTCCATATCTAGTTCATGCCAAGGAACTGCTCTTGTGCACATATTGTATCTAGTAAGCATACAAACATATAAAACCTTTCTCGCTCACCCTCAGTAGGATTATTAGCCTATTCTTGATGGGCCTTCAACTACCAATCCAACATATCTAACTAATTGAATGACTTCCCACCCTTCAGGAAAGGTTTTTGTGCTCTCTTGACCATGGATCCTATAAGAGAAGATAAGTAAGAGTTGCTAAGCCTTCCCGAGTGACATTTTCTTGTACACATGGGTGGGTGTCTTCAAAACTTCGATGGCTCCTCCACCCATACTTTGACAATGTCTCTCATGTTCACATGGTTGTGGGTGGCATAAAAGAGTGATTCCATGTGCTCTACTGGCTCAGACAAGTGATAAATTTACTGAAATTTTTCTACTGGGAAGGTGGTAGGCTTATGCGTGTTGGCACTGCTCAAGGTCACGGTCTTCTCATTAATGTGTGATACAATCTAGCTCATGACATCTATACAAAGGAAGCCTCAATACTTGCTTGCAACCTTGTATATCTCTGACTGTCAGATGCAGAGCTAAACCTGTCAATCCTCTATGTTTTCCTCAAAGTCCTTTGCAAATGTACCTTTAATTTGTTGCCATGTTAGTGATGATCTATTTTCTATAAACAACAAAGTATATTCATGTACTGGAAAATCAACTGATGTTTTCTCAACTACTTCTCCAATACTGCTCTCAATGGTTTCTTTTGAAGAAGTTCTCTTAGGTGCCATGGTAATAGTGATTGCTAGAGAGGTTCTCAACAACTGTTGTACCTGTGGGACAAAAGGACACTCATGGGAAGTAAATGTCAATCTTAAGCAAATCTACATATTGCGAACTTCTCATTAGAAAGAGGGATTGGATGCATGTGGTAAGTGTGCACTACGCAGTCGCAACAACCAAGGTGGAATCTTATGGCCTGAAACTACATAATGTGTAGTTCATCTGGGGCAGAGGACTAGGAGAGACCACGCACTGCACAGTATCAATGGTCAAGATGATAAGTTGGCTCCTAGAACTACATAGTGCGTAGTTTGAGCCAGTTGGGACAATGCACTATGCAATTCCAGAGGCCAAGCTTGTGGCTTGAGCCTTAGGATTCTGTAGTGCCAACAAGGGAAAGTGAAAACCAACAAAGTGTAATGCAGATTTTCCTAAGGAAAGAGAGGAAAATGAGAAGATCTGAGAGATAGTGTGAAGTTGAGTGTATATCTAACTAAGTGTGAATAAATTCATGTGAAACAAGTGCATAAATTAATCAAATGGAAGGAAAATGAATTACATGAGGAGAGTCACCGTAATAGTGACCATTGGTGAAAAAACAAGAAAACTAATGCGAAACTTGGGGAAGGCAATCTAAAACATAAAAAAAAAAAACACTTCTACAAGTTAAAACACCAGTAAAAATGAAGAGAAACAAGTGAAACAACACTCACACATGCCAACTGACAAAAAAGGATAGAAAAAATGACAAAGAATAACAAAAGCAAAATCACCCAGAAAAGCGATGATGATTACACTAAAAGTCCCTTAATCTCCTCAGGAATGATATAGCTCCAAGATAGAGTTTGCAAATGATATCTATAAGTGTCGATTAAATAGATTTCAGTGAATTAGGGTTTATGATGTGCATGCCTAAAATCAAGGAAAAAGTGTCACTTGCCAGATGTTTCGAAAAATAGCACAAGTGCCTCCTTTGAGATACTAAAATTAGATCCCTATTTTTTAGGGATGCTTTTTTCTTTTTATTTTTCTTTACCAAGAAAAACTTTCCATGCACACTGTCGAGAAAGATTGGGTGGTTCTGGGGAACTGTGAAACTTTTTAGCTTAGTGTAATTCATAGTTTCTGAGATTAGTGAGGGTTGTGTAGTTTCTCGGCTAATTGTTGTCTTTCCTTCCATGAATACTCCCTTTTGGAGCTCAAGGTTGACTACCAATCAGGACTCTGCAATTCCCATCATCAAGGATACTTTCCCTCAAGGATTACACAGTTTCTGGAGGCAAGCCCAAAACTGTTGTGAGACCAAGATGGGAGATCATCTTATGAATTCGAGGAATGAATTAAGTGATCAAACACAAGCGAAAATGAAAATATAAGTCTCAAACGAAGCATGAATACCTAGAACAATGCAATATGAGTTGTTATAGATAAGAAGGGAGCCTCCAAAATCTAAGCATAGGGAAAATTTTGGAGGGTAGTTGTAGCCACTACAACTCTATGTAAATGTTTCATTCTGATGTTGATTGTGTTATGAAATAGGACATGTAATCAATAATTCCTCCCAATGAGTGTAGAATAATAGAATCTAGAAAAATAGTTGGAGGCCCAAATGGTGGGTAGGTTATCATATAGAAATATATATTGTATACAAGGAAGAAGAGGCCCAAAAAAAGTTGGAAGAAAAGGAAAATAAGGATGAGGTAAAAGTCAACGAGGAACGACCAAAGAAAGAGAAAGATAGTCAACAAGAAACTCATGTCAAATAGGACCCACCAAATTCACAAATAGAGGAGAATGAAGCCCAACAAACCCTTGTGAATTTTAGATCCAACACCGAGCTCTCAGGAAACAACGTTAGAAATGCAAATTCTTGGGTTTATTAAGCATATGGAAAACATAATAAACACAGAAATACTACTCTCAAACGACAAACATGGATCCGCCAAAAATCATAGGTTGGATTCAACTTAGGAAAAAGGGAAAAACATGTAACCAAGAAAAACAAGAAGTCAATAAAAGTAAAATTGATAAGAAGTAAGAAATGAAAAACAAATTTATATAGATCTCAAGAATATTTTGAAAAATATATAGTTTGAGAGGGAATAAAATTGATGTATTACTTAATTCTCACATGAGGGTTTGGATTGAATCACCATGCTCAATCTCAAACCTAGAAGAAATATTGGAAACTCTGAAAAAAATGTGATGGTTATAGAAGCTCTCTATCCATTTCTTTTTAAAAGAAAAAAACATAATATATATATAAACAAATGAAATAAGTGTGAAATATTCCTATAAAATAGGTGTTAACACAATATTAGTTTTTGACATATGCATTATGTTATGCGAAACACAAATAAACATATGTCATACTTTAATGGAGTCATTTGAACACAAACCTGTGACATAGGGATATACTCAAAAGAACTCATTTTTGTACAATTAAGATAATGTATGGGGTAAACATCATACATGATAGCCATTTCTTTGTAGAGCTTGAAAGGTTTCACAAATATGTATATACTGCTAGTAAATTGGACCGAGGGTTTTTTTTTCATTTTTGTTTTTACATGTTTGGAAAAAATGAATTTATCTCATCTAATGCACAAATGTGGTCATGCGGGATAATAAGATTCAAATGTTTCACACATGTAACGACATTGTGGAGTATTAACATCACTATGACCACTTCAATAATTGAAAATTTTATGGATCGAAGTTTTAACATACAATTTTTTGTAGGAAATACCCAGAATATCTATAGATAATTTATGGAGAAATGAATTTGAAAAGGCCTATCACATATTATTTTTCAAATACTGATTGGGAAACTTTTCTGTGTGTTCTATTAGTGAATATTACCATGGAAGAAGATAGTAATAGTTCCTTATCCGCCTTTACTATAAATGGTCTCAAATGAATGGATAATTTATTTTTTTTGTGGTATCGAAGCACACCTTGAAGCTATCCGAGAAGTGAAAAAGGAATTACGAGGGATGCTATTAGTTTTTCCATGAAATAATGTATACTGGCAATACTGTTCACAGGCCTTTCGGAGTATATGTCAACAATGGGTTGTATCTTCACTAAAGTTCTTCCTAACCGGTTCAGTGGCTTTATTAGTGTGTGAATATTCACATTTGATTAAGAAAAGAAAATGTGGAAATGCTAACATGATCATAAACTAAGAGTCGATGTTAATGTATTTAAACTAAAAATTAAGCTAACTAATTTAATAAATTACCATGTTTAAATTTAATAAATTACTATACAAAAAAAATTACATCATAAAATAAAAAGAATTACAATGTTGCAATTATCTTATCTTTTAAACCAATGCAAATAAGTCTGTTTTTTTTTCTCTCATAACATCAAGAATTAATGCATATATCTAATCTATCCTGTCCAAGGAAAATCAAAAGATTATAATAATTCTTTTGTAAAATGAATCTTTCAACGGTTAAAAAGTCGTTGAACTACTAAGAGATGAAATACTGTACGTAGCATGAGAGATATTACAATTAGAAACGCTAATCCTGTTACTAAATGAATGATGTTTTGATCGTAACCTAAATTCCCACGAGAAATTGCAATACCAGATTTACACAACACCGGGATAGTAAGACAACCGGTTATCAAAATAAAAAAAATCATAATGGAAAAATGAACAAGATCAATGAATTACAGAGAAATATTTATTTATATTGCTATTATCTCCAA
>APFE030429284.1:0-34307 GCA_000404065.3 Pinus taeda
TTTGCCACAAGCCTAGCTTTGTGCTTGTCAAGTGTGCCATCAGCTTTGTACTTGTTCTTGTAGACCCACTTGCAGCCAATTGGTTTGGTTCCAAATGGAGGATCAACCAGCTTCCAAGTGCCGTTCTTTATGAGGGCATCATACTCCTTTTGCATTCCTTCTTTCCATGCATCATGAGAAGCAGCTTCTTTAAAGGAAGTTGGTTCAAAATCTGTAGACAAGTTCAATTCACAATCATAAGAAACATCCATATCAATAGGTGAATTAGAGTCATCTACATCACCTCCATTTTGTCGATTTGCATTTCTGGTTCCTGTTTTTCCAATTTCATCAGGATGAACACTTTCAAGTGTCTTTGTCAGCCACTTTGGGGGACCTTTCTGAGATGGTCCAGGCTGCTCTGTTGATTGAGTTGGGAGTGAATCAAGATTGAGTCTCCCAATTCTATCAATTACATCACTTAAAGCATCATCCGTTGTTGGAGTTTCAATCGGGGGAGAGTATTCTTCAGAAGAAGATTCCACATGTTGATCTAGTATAGGAATCCCCCCTTCAAGATGTGGAATCTGATTCTCAAATTCTTGAAATGATTTCGTTTTTGCGAATCTATCCAAGCGATCAAGTTGCCGCTCAACAACATTGTCAGATTTGGATGATTCAAGAAAAATTACATCTCTAGATATAACAAACTTTTTATTTTCTTCATCATAGAGGCGGTATGCTTTGGAGGTATTTGAATACCCCAAGAAAATACACTTACGACTTCTAGCACCAAGTTTGTTTCTATGTACCTTTGGTATCAAAGCATAACAGGTGGAACCAAAGACCCTGAGATGTTTTACCGAAGGAACATGTCCATACCATAATTCATAAGGAGTCTTGTTTCTTATAGCACTAGATGTACATCTATTCTTTATATATGCAGCACATAGAACAACATCAGCCCAAAACATTATCTTTACATTTTTGAAAAAAAAGCATGGATCGTACCATATTCAAAATTGTTCTATTCATTCTTTCAGCTACACCATTCTGTTGGGGATTATAAGGCACAATTGTTTGATGTTTAATCCCAAGTTGGCGAAGATATTGTTCAAATTCATTTGATGTATATTCTTTTCCATTATCAGTGCGAATAGACCCAATATGAGATTGTGCATCATTTTCAATCCATTTATGAAAATTCTTGATTGTTAGGAAAGCATCAGATTTGTTCTTCAATAAATAAACCCAACACATTCTGGTGTAGTCATCAATAAATGTCATGATATATTTATTTCCATTTGCAGAAGGAACAGGCATTGGACCACATAAATCTGAATGAATAAGTTCAATCTTCCTATGTGCTCTTGAATGTGAGTCATGAAAGGACTGTTTGCTATGCTTTCCTAGAATGCAAGCATCACATTGCTTAAGTTTTCTAGGAATTGTAGGCAAACCAGCAACACCATTTTCTTCAATAAATGGAGACTGTCATAGTTTAAATGTCTAAATCTAGCATGCCATAATAAACTTGATGGAAGTGTACCTTCTTCATGATGAGAAATATATGAGAAATGTTGTGCATGAGCAGATGTTCCTTGCAGTTTGAGAAGTCTTTCTTCTTCTATTCCCCTCATGACAAGTGAGTGATCAGATGATTCTCACCTCAAGCTTGCCATCAAACATATGAATGGAGTGACCTTGCTGGCGGATGTGGACCAAGGACAGCAAGTTTCTCTTGAGTTGTGGGAGATATAGAACATGATCAAGAAGAAAGTCTGAGAGACCGGGCAGTTTAAGCCTGATTGTGCCAAGCCCTGATGGCTTGATTTTTGACTGATCTGCAAAGTATACTACTCCATCAACATTGTCAGTTAAATCTTCAAAAAAATCTTTTCTATGAGTCATGTGACAGGTTGCTCCTGAATCAAGCAGCCAGTCATTTTTCTAGGAAGCAAGTGAAGTGTTAAACAAATCTTCATTTACTCCAATGTTACATTGTACCTCAATATAGTGAGCGGATTCAGGTGCTTTACCTTTGTCTGTATCATCAATTTTACCTTTCTGTTGGTTTCTTTTCTGCTCAATTTTGTCCCATGGTAGCTTGCATGTAGAGGCATCATGTGATCCATTTCTTTTGCAGCGAATACAATGTAAATCTGTCTTTTCTCCTTGAGGATGTCTGCCCCCCCTGCCTCTAAAGTGTCTTCCTCTTCCTCTTCGTCCACCTCTTCCTCTTGTAGACTCTTGAGTAGGATATTTTTCTTTATTGGCGAGACATACAGTCTCTTAAGAAGATTCAGGGACTGTCTTCTTTCCAAAGGCTTTTTCTCTTTCAGCAAACTTTTTCACAAGAGAGTCAAAGGTTATATCCTTGAGATTTCCATTTGCTTGTAAAGACTTAAGATAATTTTAGTATGTAGGATACAGTGCCTTGAGAAAAGCAATAAGAGATATATCTAGCTCAACTTTAGTGGATTTGATATCATGCACAATAGATTTTATTTCAGATGCAAGAGCAAGAGGGTCATTATTTTCCAATTCAAGAGTGAAGAGTTTAATCATAAGTTGGACGACTTCAAGTGCAGAATGTGAGTCATAGAGCTCTTTCAGCTTTTGTAAAGCTTCAAAGGCAGTTGAACATGTTGAAATGTGACGACTCACCTCCTTATTTACAGACGCTGCTATTAATGCATACGCTTTGTTGTTCTTGTTTTCCCAGATGGCGAGCTCTTTGTCTGATGTAGGCTTTTCTGAGTCACTGTCTCCTTCTCCAACACACACTCCTTTCCACAGCTCATTGAAAATGAGGGTGTGCTGTACCATCCGGGACCAGCCAGGATAGTTCTCCTTGCCAGTGAGAACTATTCCTATCATAGAGATGATTGAATGCATTCTGTAAAAGGTTACTTCTGCTGATAAAAAAAACTTTTGCTGATATATTAATGCTTCTGATGGCGAAAAAAAAATTGCTCTTAAAAAACTTCCGCTGCTTTTTTTTTTTTAAATGATTTTGATATGGAGAAAAAAATCATTCAAAATTCTGCTACGCCATTATCGATCATACATATATCACCATATATATATATATATCTGCAAAAAATGTTTGAGCGCTTGCTGCCACTGTAATATATATATTGCTGCTAGAAAGGAAGGCAAAAATTTATCCTCAATGTATAAATTAAAGTTTTTCCAAAAAAACAATAAAACCCTGGCTTCAATCTGCTATCAAATGTGAAAGAACAGAAGTATTAATAGTAACTCCCATGGCTGGATGTTACTAGAAATGCCACGGACACCTCGCACAACCCATGGCATTCCAAATGCGTTGGGCTATTGATTTGCTCGACGTCGTGACTCCGTGTCAGTGCTTCAACACCATCAAGTTCAGTCAACAGCTGATTGACAACCCGATCTGTTACACCAGTGTTGTCATGTCCCCTTTTTGGAGCAATAGAGTCAAATTCATCAAAAAATAAAATGCATGGAGCCGCTGGAGAATATCTCAGACAGCTTGTTCTGATCTTGGAGACCAGCACCACTGAAACCTTCTATAATAGAGGCTATGGAACCTAGATCAACATGGCTTGCCAATAGAAGCTTTCTGGAAAGAACGTCAAGGATCTCAAGCCGTTCACGCGCAGAAGGGAAGTCACAAAAGAGTAGACGGTCTAACCTCCCAGGTCGCAACAAAGCAGCATCTAGCAAATCACGATGCAGGTCACGAGTTCGATCAACTGCAACACCACCCGAATGCAAACAACAGGCGGTACTCTCATGTCAAGCCAGGAAGGGAAAGGAGCACGATTCCGGTTTTCTACAACAAAGATAAACTGCCTTTCAATGCCAAAATCATGCGCTAGGTCACTGGACAGGTAAGGCTTGGAATGCCAAAATGAAAAAAAAATTGAATACAATTTGGCTGCAGCTGCGTCAATCGAAGGGGCTTCAATTACTAGCTGACCACTTTGTCAGAGGCTGATACAGACTCTTCCAACCGATGTATTCAATTCAGGACAACTGGTGTATTCAATTCAAAACCACAACGCAGGTCGCAGGTCACGATTTCGATCCCAACGACACCCGAATGCAAACAGATGGCGGTATTTGAGAAAATAAAGAACAGTGGTACGATAATAATTAAAACAGTGATACCCCTGAGCTGGGGCGCGCGGAGGACACTGACCGATTTCAAATGACACCTGAGCGTTTAACACCAGACAGCAGTGGCAATGTTTCTTTCAGGGAGGGTTTCCTTCAGGTGAGGGACAGAGGAGCGGAAGGCAGGCAGGAGTTACAAGGTTAAAAATAGAACCTGGGACCTGTGCTCTGATACCATGTCAGGCCAGGAGTAACTCCAGAAAAACTAATGCATACATTCGTTTAACCAGCTATCTAATATATACAAGAATGTGATTGTTCAGTTCATCTTCTCGATGACTGTTCACATTCAGTTCCCTAATCACTGAGGATTAGGTGTCAACACACATCCAATCATCTTTTTGATAAGAATTGGGCTTTAATAAGAACCCGATGTACTTCAGCCTATCCCTCTAGGGAATAATTATAAATGAGAAAAAAGAGAAAAGCCTATTTACTTGAGCCTTGATACTGATATTGTGGATTTTAGAGAGTTTATAACCATGTCTATGGCTTTTTGAAACATGTTGAGGGCATGTTTATAGCATCCAAGTATTGTAGAGAGCCATTACAAAAAATAAGGACATCGTCAACAAAAAGTAGGTGTGTGATATGAAGATTTACTACCACCTCAATTCCTTATAAGTCTCCTCTCCTCTTAGTTTCCAACAATAATTTACTAAGCCCTTCAATTGCTAAAGGAAACAGAAGTGGTCACAAAGAGCATCCCTGTCTCAATCCCCTCTAACTGTGAAACAAGGGGAAGTCGAGCCATTAATAAAGACAACAAAAGAAACATTGGTTATACATCCCATAACCTAATTGATCAAAGGCACATTAAAACCAGGGTGAGTAAGGATCATTCCGATGAAAATCCAGCCAAACCTAAGATTTATAAAGATCAATTTTTGCCATGACTCCTTTCAAATTTTGAGTTTTGGTGCTATGCACGCCTTCCTATACCACCCCTATATCTTCATGAATATGCTTACCTTTCAAGAAACCAAACTCCTCTTTGGACATGTTTCTAGACAATACAGGTCTGAGATGCATAGCAATTATCTTTGTGATAATTTTATATATGTAGTTACACAAAGAAATTGGTCTGTATTCATCAAAGGATTTCGGCTCATATACTTTTTGGATGAGAGCTATAAATGTTGAATTGAAGGATCATGGATTTTCCCCATCTGACGAGACTCTTCATCCTCTTGCAATAGCTCATCCCCAATTAAATCAAAGAAGCCTTGGTAGAATTCCATTGTTCATCTGTCTGGACCTGGGCTCTTGTATTTTTGCATCCTTTGAGCATTGCCTCCAACTCTTCCTTTGAAATAGGATCCATTATCAGTTGGTTGTCTTCCTCCTGCACAAATCTAGGAAAAGACTAAGCCATTTGAATGGTTTCAACAATTATGGCTTCTTCCGAAGCCTTGAATAAGTTTTGGAAGAAGGATTTTCTTAGAGATGGAAGTTCTCCAAAGGTCTGAGTTTTCCTCCCATCAAGATTTGGCATTTCCCATATTGTGTTAGTTATCTTCATCCCTTTGGCATAATTGTGAAAGAATTTAGTATTCTCATCCCCACTTTTGACCACCATCCCCACTTTTAAACCACACAACCCTACTTTTTTGTCTCCATTGCTTCTCTTTTTTCTGCCCATAATTGTTTTTGACATCTCTAACTGCATGATATTGAGCTTAAATCCACCGATTCATAGCCATCTCCCTCTAGCGATTCAAGCCTCTCCAATTTATCCTCAATTAATTTCAGCTCTGCCTCATCATGAGCTTTTCTTCTGACTAGTCCATTCAATATAAGCCTTTTTAACATCTTTCAAATTGATAGATACTTTTATTATTACTTAGAAAAATTATTATTTAACATATTTTACAATGTTTGAATTTTTTATTTATATAATTTTTTGGATTTTCGATTGTTACCATATTTTTAAAATTTATTATAAAGTTCAATATTCGATTATAAAGTCATAATCCAAGATTAAAAATTAAAAAGGATTTCAATATAGCATTGGTAAGAAATTCAAAATCTCATGTTGTAATTGTTAAAGTTATAACAAAGAGATCATATTGGTTTCTAAAATTACTTTGTTTTAATCCCATACATGCTGTTAACTTAAATTGCAGTTTAACCTTTTAGAGTGATGGAATATTTATTGAGTATAAATAATTGTATGTAGAGATATATATCATTTCATTGTTATTACTGAATTGGGTTTAATTTGAACGGTTATGTGATGGAGTGGTATCATTCATATTTTCACAATGAACTTATAATGAATGTTATTGTTATAACCATGTTAAATTTATTATTGATTTTGATTCATGTGAAGATGTTGTAATATTTTATTGGATAAGTGGCCTAAAAATAATATTAATTGATTTTGATTAATCTATAATTAGACTAGTTTCCTTATTTATATTAAATTAGGTCTTATAATTAGACTACTTTCATTATTTATATTAAATTAAGTCTTATTATGACTTTGAATTGTGCAAAGATTTATGATATTTTATTTGATATGTTACCTCAAAATAATATTAATTGATTTTCACTGATTCAATATTAATATATGTTGAATTCTATTTTGTTAAATTAAAATTAATTCTATTTTTTATTTGTGTAAAGATTTTGTAATATTTTATTTGATGTGTTGCCTCAAAATAATGTTAATTGATTTTGACTAATTTATATTAGTATATGCTTATTCTAATTTTTTAAGTTAAAATTAATTTTATATCATCTAACTTTTTAATTAGACTAGTTTTATTATCTATGTTAAATGTTATTGTTATAACCATATTAAGTCTTATTATTGACTTTAAGTTGTGCAAAGATTTTATGATATTTTATTTGATATGTTACTTCAAAATATTGTTAATTGATTTTGACTAATTCAATATTAATATGTTGAATTCTATTTTGTTAAGTTAAAATTAATTTATATCATTTAATATTTTTTTAAGACTACTTCCATGATTCATGGTGCTAGTTTCGATCCCATTTTTTAATGCTATAAGTATTATCTAATGCAATGAGTATTAAATACACTATTTAAAATCATAAAAAAGTGATCACTTGTAACTAATACTCATAAATATAAATTAATAACAATGTATAATATTAATCTAAAAAATAAACTATTTTAATCATAACTAAAGACAAATACATTCCATATTTGATTAATCGCATCCATATATCATGATCATCCTCTGCACATTGTCTCATTTCTCTTGACCTTAAAGTGCGTCTCATCCTTTACTTACCCCTTGTTAATTTTGATCAATCTCATATTTAACTAATCTTGATCTGTATGTTCATCCTTCACCTAATCCTAACACTAGATGCTAATCTCTTTTAATTAGTATAGACAAAACCAACAATTTCCATTTAAAATATCTACCTACTCAAACTTAATAATCAAATTGTATTTTGTTGGAAACAACATCCCCTTAAATGTGCCTCTAACAATTTATTCTTATGCTTCAAGCAAAGATAGTGAAATACCACACACTTTTATCATATTATTAATAAAAAACAAAGATATGATTCCTTTCAAATGATGTATTCCTCTCCACCTCCTTTGTTTTGTTAAACACATATCAACCCCATCACATACTTACCCTTCCCAAGGAAAATCTCCCCATGTCTCTATCAAACCTCCTAACCCAAGTAGTAATACATCATCCCAATGCCTTATATCTCAAAATCAACTAACAATTTGTTTTGCACCCTCCAATGAGCTTCTCTGCACTTGCAAGAAAAAATCATCTACATACAACGCCATAACAAGCAAATCAATTCCAACAAAGATATAATATAATTAGGATATAATTAGAATATAATGTAAATATTCATCTATCCTAGAATACCATGCTCTTAGTGCTTGCTTGAGTCCATACAAGGCTTTTTGAAGTCTACAAACACGGGAATCCTTCCTATTTACCTTAAAGCCATGAGGCTACTCTATGTATACTTCTTCTTCAATGATCCCATTAAGGAAAGTTTCCTTCACACCCATCTAATGTATCATCCATCGCATAAATGAAGTTAAGGACATAACTATTGTATTAGAAGTGTATTTGGTGTCGGGAGTAAATGTATGCTCATAGTCCACTCCCTGTTTCTGGAAGAACCCTCTTGCCACAAATCTCACCTTGAAATTCTCAATATTTCCAGTTGTGTATGCTTAATCTTTTAGAGCCACCTATAACTCACTATTGACTTCCCCTCTACTTGGCACTATGTTAGACACACAATTCTTCATGATGGAGGTGCACCGCTCCACCATAGTATCCTACCATATTTGTTGGTATGCTGCCCCTTGATAACTAGAAAACATTGAATATATGATGTTTCTCAATAATTCCATGTAGCTTGGAAATTTCTTCATAGGTCTTCTTTCTCTCAACATTGTCCTCAAAGCCTCAACATAGTCCTGTGCATCCCTCAATGTTCGAGTGAAAAATTTAGATTCTACTCGTTTTCACTTGAAGGTTTTTGTACGACTCTTGAAGTCATTAGTGATACTGGCTCAACCCTAAAAGTTTCTTGGTCCTCATACTCTATCACTAAAATAGGCTCATGGTACTCCCTAGATGCAAAATATTCCTCAAACTTTACATCCTTGCTTGCTACTATCTTCTTGTGTTTTAGAATGTAGGCCAGGTAGGCCTTTGAAGTTGCATCATAACCCATAAATAAACCATTCAAGTTGGATGGATCCAACCTAGTCCTTTTCTCTATTAGAGAATGGATATAAATTAGTTAGCCAAAGATGTGGAAATGCCTCACCTATGGTGTCACACCAAAAGATTCCTCATCTAGTGTCTTGTTCTTCGATATCCTATCAAACACTAGTTTTGGATGTAGACAATTTCATTGCATGCCTTTTCCCAAAGAAAAATCGATAATTCTTGGTCATGAATCATGGCCTTAACAAGCCATATGATGGATCAATTATTTCACTCTACAACCCCACTCTACTATAGGTTGTACAAAATAGTCAACTCCCTCTTGATTCACACCTCCTTGCAAAAATATTCAAACTCCTTAGAGGAATACTTACATCCTTTATTCAATATCAAGTTTTTGTTTACTTCCTTAATTATTTCTCATCTAATTATTTGAACTCCCGATACCTACAAAATATCTAGTGCTTGATATCTAGGAAGTAGATCCAAATCCTTCAAGAGAAGTCATCAATCAAGGATACATAATTCATGTTTCTTAAAATTGATCTACTGATATTAGTCCAATTTTTTTTTAAATAACTAAGTCTAGAATCTCCTTAGACCCATATTCATTATTTGGAAAAACAACATTTTAGCATGCTTTGCAAGTGTGCACCCCCTGGATAGACTTTGCTACTCAATGATGAACTCTAACATACATATAATTATCTCCCTATGTATATACTATGATGTAGGTGCTCCACTATCTCATGCCACAACTTGCACAAAATGTCACTATTATGAATTGGAGCTAAAAAATTCTACCTTCCCTAACCCTTACTACATGTGCTAAATCTAGGCTATATTCCTTCAATATCATGATGACCTCCTAGTTTTTAAACTTGATTGCATAACCCTTATCCCCCATAATCAAAATTTAAATAAAGTTCTTCTTGAGACCTAGAACAAATAAAACATCATAAAAATATAAAGAGTTATTTGACTCAAGTTGAAGGGAACAATACCAACTCTTGCTACTAGGTGGGTAGAAATTTATTATGAGGTTGATTTCATACAATGACATGCTCCACTATCCACATACCACACATTCCTTAGAACCATGTTGGTATAAAGGAAATATGTTATTTATAAATCCTTCTCAAACTTGGTAGCATACTCATTCATTTAAGTTTTTGTAGAGGTTGTTACTTGCTTATGTTTTTGCTTCCCATATCCTTCTTCCTATATAGAGATTGTGATGTACAAAGAACTTAATTTTAATAAAGTCCTTCTTTCCTTGTTGTGAGGTTAACTCCTCACTCTTTCCCTTACCCTTGTTAAGTCCTTTACTTTTTCCATTATGTTTTTGACCAAAATAGGGCTAGGTTCTTGTAACCATCCTTCTTGTTGGTCTTCATTCTGTATCCTCCTAGACAACTTCTGAAATTTAGGTAGGTTCTGAAGAGTAAAAATACCTTTGACAAATAGTTCCGATGAAGTTGGGAATCTATTTAGTGCCATGTTCACTATCCCTACATCTACACCATTCTCCACAATTGCTACAAGTTGATCACAAATATATGTGACCTTCATAAGGTATTTGGAACTAAATCTAGTCATCTCTATGAATCTAAGTTTGTTCTGCAATGTCATCTTCATGTTTATATTCTCACTTTGGTAGAGGCCACCATGGAATTGACCATCTTCTTTGTAGTTTTATTTTCAGATATATGAGATATCGAATTATCCTTTATGGTGTCCATGACAATTTTCTTGCCATTTACTTTCTTCTTCTTATGAGTTTCCATCTATTGTGGATCTATGCGTTTTTCCACAACATCATTCACGATCTTCCAAATATCATTCCCTTCCAACAAGAGCATAATGTTGAATTTCCAAAATAATAAATTTGAGGCACCATCCAATCCATCCTCGAAATTAAAGCTAACTAATGACATCTCTAAGATCTACTAGATAAACTCCCAAATATTTGAATTAGTCCTTAGAAAATATTGAAACCCTCTAACTAATGGTCCATGTTTCTGATAGTTGATTTACTATTGCAAACCCTTGAGAATCTTAATTAAAGAGAAGTTGTGGTACCATGATGAAATTTCCAACACTAGGTGATTGTTATCCTTATGATCTCAGTTAAATAGATAAATTATTGAATTTAAGTTAATAGAAAAAATAATTTCAAATCATAGCATCAACCACACAATAGTTGAAAATGTATTGGAACCATAAAACAATTCCACACACACATATGTAATTTCTCCTTCAAGATCAACTTTTCATTCCTTAATGAAAGCCTATAAGGAAATCTCCATAAATTTCTAAAACAATAGCTACATGTTTACTGAAATCTCCTCAATACTTTGATGCATGACTTGCACCAAAAATAAGAAGAAGAAGAAGAACAAAGATACTAGTTTTAGAAATTGTTGTATGGATATGTAGGGCTATACAAATCCATTGTAATGTTTCCTTTTCAACCTATTAAAAACTAGCAATTAGATCCTCTTCTTGATGTGTGCCACTTTCTCTCTTTTGGTGTTCAACCTACTAAATTGTTCAACTATGAACAATACCTCTCTATCTTGTCTTACTTATGATTTTATAAAACTTTAATTCCCTACTTTGGTTTTAAGATGTAGGGTTGGATTAAATCTAGTCTAGGCCAATAATGAATTAGATGTAATTGATTAGATTCAACATGAAAGCATAGTATATTTCAATTTATCCTAAGTGAATTAGAAAATAAAATCACTGAGCACTTTTTCGAAGAGGTCACCAATAAAATTTATTGAAACACTTCCTCCATGTTCACTTATGTAAGTAAATCCCACGTGAGCTACACATTTCAACACCCTCTCATTCAACCTTGCATTTGTGATGGGTATTGATACTTGCTTGGTATTTCCACCTTGAAACACTTTAAGATTGGCCCTATAATTCTGTATGGCTTTTCTATAAGTTGTACTCCCTCACGTTTTTCTTTTACTATCCACCCGTGTTTGTATTCCATATAGGTTTATTGCACATTGACTCCATTCAAGTCATTACCCCGTGTCCATGTGCACTATTGTGTTTCCCATGCCATGGTACAAATTTGGTCAATTTGAAGATGGTATTTGAAATTATCTAGTCCTCTGAATGAATAAAAGGTGAATGGAAGCCATAACATAATGTTTTCTCCTCTATAGTTGTGATTGTCTTGTATAAATTTTCTACACTATGGAAATTAATATAACTTGCAAATATTTCACCTCTTTCCTAAAGGTTTTCTGGATCTCATCCCTACAGATTTTAAGCCTCATACATATTATGAATTATAATTAAAAAACAATGGCAAAAAATAATATTTCACCTTTTAACAACCCTAATACACTAGGCAATCCAAGAGAAATTATACCAAAGTTTTCCAAAAATTTCCATCCCTCATACCTTTAGGGAAATCTTATCATGCATAAAATATATCTAAATCTAAAATAAATTCTACATAGGAAAACATTGTGAACATCTAAAGAACACTCCTCATCCAAGCCTCCAATGGCTCTAATGAACCCCTTAAACCATGTGCTCCATTGTATCCACTCCCCCTACATGAACACTATTGCAATTTAGGTATCCCCAAGTCAATTACATGCCTCTATGCAAGAATCCAAGCTATAATATGTTGCTTAAGGATCAACATCCTTCCCTCAAATGCCCAATTCTACTCCATAAATAAAAGATGCTCTTTTAGCAAACAACCTCCTCCATTTTTCCAGCATATAGAATGTCACCAAGTTGTTTGAATATATCCAATACCCTAAGGAAGGATTTCATACAAGCATCCAACTAAGCTCGAGCAATTCGTAAGTAATCCATCTAGAATGTGCAAATCTATCATGGATCATTTGGGGGCTCCTCATACACCATGTAACCCAAATCTCATGAAGCACCGCCAAACACAGTGTAAAAACTTTCAAAGTAACCACAAAAGCTAACAATATGTATTTACAAGGAAAATGTTTTCACCAACATGTATTGACTCCCTTTGTAACTCCAAACCCACCATCTACAAATATGTAATGATGACAATCTTAGAATCAAATAATGTCTCCTCACAAGGTGTTATCACATCACTTTGGACCTCCAAAGAACATTGATTATCTATGAATTTGAAGGAATATAAACTTGGATCATAAGGCACTTGCCTAACTCAAAAAAATCATAAGTCAACAACATATGCCAAAATCAATCATTAGGAAATTTTTGAGGCCTAAAATGGGTCTGATAAAGAAAATAATAAAATAAGTTAAAGTAATAAAAGAAGATATGAGTTTTTAAAGCAAAAGAAAGCAAACTACTTTTCTATATTTTACTTTTGGCTTATCTCCTTGTTCAAATTTCAAGTATAGGTACCCATTGGATGCATAATTAAATTGCATCCAAAGAGTACCAACTCTACATACTTTTGAGTAGACCCCACACTGAAAACAATGGAAAGACATGAAAAAAATGTCTCTTTCAAGAAACATGTCTTTTCATGCATTTTCTATTTTTTGGCATGGATATACACAAAAGTATGCAAAGTGGGTACTCATTGGATGCGTGATTTAATTTTGCATCCAACGAGTTCATACACTTGACATTTGACGAAACCTATAAGGATATAACTTGAGAATACAATTTAAAAAGGTAGGTTCTTACTTTTCCTACAAAAATATTTATCCATGGGTATGATATCATCATCTTGAATCTTATTGGATCTTTACAAGTTTATTTTGTTAGTAAATCACATCATGCGTTATTCAAGATGTAATGCAAAGGTAATCATATCTCCTTACAAGTTCAAGACAAGTGAAGCAAATCTATCAAATTCACAAATGTAAACATGTGCACAAGTCACATCCAACTTGAAATAACAAGATGATGGTACATGTAACAATCCATGTAGGGTTATCCACATGTTGTGAACATGAGAATCCCACTCATACACCTTAAAACCTCCAACAACTAAAACAATATTAACTAGGTCAACACCAACATCACAAAAAATAATGAAGCAAGAGTAACATCATGATTAACTCCCTCTACTTGTGAGAATACAAAAATCTTGCCCCTATATTATATAATACTTCAATTAATAGCAAACCTAGAATTAGCATCAACATGCTCCTACATCAAAGTATCACACCTCTCCTCCTTAAGAGAATTAGAATTCTCACAAATGGAAAAAACTATTGCAATATGACTACCATATCTCTTAGGAGGGATACTTGCACTTATTGAAGATATAGACAATCCTACATGCTCTCGAGCCTCCTCAAACTAGAAGGTCCATTCAATATGTCACTATAATGTACAAATGCCATTGAATTAGCAAGTAACTTCTAAAGGTCACACTTTCTCCCTCTTCTAACAAAAATATTCAAACTAGATAGCCTAAAATCTTCCCCTCTCACTCTCTCTCTTTCTATCTTTGCCATCCAACCTCTCTCTCTCTCTCTCTCTCTCTCTCTCTCTCTCTCTTCCCCAAACCTATCTCTCTCTCTCAAATATGTTATTATCCCCCTTCTCCTCTCTCTCCTTCTCTCCCACTTTCCTTTTGCCCTTTATTAACCCTAAACAACACACTCCTCTCCACTTCTTTCTCTATTATTCTCTCCCTCCCCTTCTCCCCAAACCAAACCATCTCCACTATTACCCCCTATCTCTCAAGTCCTCCTCTCGTCATCTCTCTCTCTAACTCCCTCCTTCCCCATCTACTCTCTGTCCCCAATCTCTCACTATCGCTCCTATCTCTCCCTCCCCCCCCTCCATCTTTAGTCTCCCTTTACTTTACCCCCTCACCCTCCCTCTCTCTCTCTTCATTCTCCTCCTCTTCATTTATCACCAACTCTCGCTGCATCCCCTATTCCACATTATCACGCTATGTTGTTCTTTCCCCATATATATTCAAGAGTAATATATCAAGATTATTATATATAATATAAAGTAGTTTAATAATAATCCAAGTTATAAATTAATAATATTAAAATTATAATATACATTTCCAACGAAAAAATCGACTTTTATTACAAAGGATAAAAATTATTATTATAGCAAAGATTCATTTTGCTCTATAAATTGTGAATCATAGAGCTCGCTGGATGAATATTCAGTCCAACTAAAAACAAGCAGAGAAAGTTACTGAGCAAATGCACGACCTCCTTGTATGAGGAAGATTTTGGGCCAGTGCCTGTCAGAGGTGAAAGCAACATTGAAAAAAGAAGGGGCAAAAAATAAAAGCAAATTTCAAACGACCACAGCGAGAACAGAGGAGCCAAACTTGGAGGATCAAGACTTCCTCCCCTTTTTCTTCTCCACCTTTCGCCATTCCCCTTGGGCTGGGGTTATGGGAACAATTTGAAGTGGATTTTCTTCACCGGGTCGAGGATTTTCTTTGTCTGAATCTGAGGTATCTGATGAATGCCGCCTTTTGGTTCCACTAATTTCCGTTGAATTTGGATTTTTCCCAGATTTTGATTCCTTGGTCTCTTTTATTGAAGTATTTTGTGTTTCTATTGGGATACTTTCATTTGGACCAGGGTCTTCCTCTTCATCCTCTTCCTCCTCTTCCGAATCTGAATGGCTGAATTTCCATCCTTTTTGTTGATTGTCGGTTCTCTTCTTTCTGCGGCTGTTCTTTTTATATTCTGGACAAGCATTTTGGAGATGTCCAGTTTGTCGACATATTCTGCATCTGAAAGTTGTATTTTCATAGTCTAAAGACTGCATCCAGTTGCAGTCTTTATGTTTCTGTTTTGTGCTTCCCGGTAATCCTTTACTGAGATCTACTTCCATGCATATGCGTGCAAAAGTAAAAATTCTTTCCTCTATTCTTTGTGTATCCATTTTGATATATCTGCCTATGGCGTTGCCTATGCTTGCCAACACCTTTTGATCCCAAAAATGGATAGGGAGGTTGTGAAGACGAACCCATACTGGCATCTTAAACACAACGAAAGTGTTCGCATCAAACTTTGGGAACCATGGAGTCATGAAAAGACCTGAAGATCCCCAGAACCAAGGTCCTTCCTGGATCACAAGATCTCTGACTTTTGGGGATTTAAATTTGACTATAAAAAACCATTTTGAGCAGAGGTGGATATCAAAGTCTAGAGACCATTTCATGAGAATCTAATGAAACAGATCAAATGGTTTGGGCCAAAATATGTTAAAACAGAAAATGATAGCTTTCTTTTCATAGCTATTACATACCTTCTCTACTTCTCTTGTTTCAATTCATAGTTCTCGAGTGTGTTGCAGTTGCTCCACTATGTATGGGCTCGGTTCTGATCCAACCTGTTTTGGATCTGTTTGAGAAACTTTCCCTCCTTGTAAAATATGCTTGTAAGATGTTTCGTCGCCTCTATGCTAATGGAGTGGCTCTGGGATGTGGGTTGATTTAGATCCACTGCCTCCTACTGTTGATTTTCCAGATGTGATGCCTCCTTGTAATCTCAAATTGAGGATGATTGTAGATCCTGGCTTTATATTGTAATCCTTTATGGATCAGAAGTCTTGAAGATATCTACCCCCTGTTAATAGATGTTGCTTGCCAACTGGGTAGCCAATCTGATTTGCAATGTTATGTTTCATATCTCTTATATTGTCTGTAGTTGAAACCCATATCAGTGTTGAGTTCCCCTTGGGCGTTCTAACGAAAATTTGGAAGTTGTCATTTAATTCCAAATCCACCCCGTTTGCCAGATTCGAGTCGATCAGATCTGCATCAGGTCTGTGGAGCCAGACCTGGTCACGACGCCAGATTCCTTTCCACTAGAGTGCCGACATTGGGAAAATGTCGTGCTTTCCGGTTTCCCCTTTGGATCCCGCTGAGAACTGATTCCTGATTATCGAAGGCCTGATGTAGTCGATCTCCTCCTTGATCATATGAACTAGGTTGTGGAACGGCCATTCCTTGAGGATCTAAGGTGTGTCAGACCAGTGAGAAGAGAAATCCATGGCAAGAAAAGTAGATCTAGTTCTAGATCCAACCTCCAACGCTGCCCATGGCTCGAGATCTGTTCTCCCAGCAACATAGAGACTTCGATCTCGTCCTGGGAGTCTCCCCTCCTCCGCTTGCAGGTATTCAGCATCAGTGATCGCCTTGGATAAATCGCTAAATGTTGTTCTGCATTCTCCTTTCAAGACAGTTCTTGGGTGCCTGCAGCCTCATCTTTCCCACGATGTAGCCATCTAAATCCCTGCGAGGCGATTCGAGCCAAAGGTTGATGGGCTTGCCAAGAGAGTCCTCGATGAAGGGTTTCCTTACTACAGCCTGCTGCATTTATGGTTCGCGCGAGATCAAAACATCCGAGAGCCGTAGAGCTTTCCCCTCATTGATATTATAATATATTAATAGAATATTATATTTAATAATAATAATAATAATAATCTTTTAATATTAATATTAGAGTTAATAATGTTTTTTTTGCATGGTATTAATAATAATTTGGCCCATGATATTTGGCCCTATGCTTCACCTAAATAAAAGCCTCTTTTTTGAGTGTTTGTAAATATAAAGAGGTTTATGAAGTAAATATAAAAAGAGCTTTTATTTATTTACCATACCTCTAGTTTATTTATATTTTTATTTATTTACCATGGTATTTGGTCCATAGGCTTGGTATATAATTAGATGTTGATTTCTAATCCTATTTGATATTTTTTTATTTATTTAGCATGCTTCTTTATACCTCTTTTATATTGATTTATTTACCATACCTCTTTTATAAATATGGTATTTGACCCATGGTATTTGGCCCATGGTATTAATAATAATTTGTCCCATGTATTTGGCCCATAGGTTTCACTTAAATAAAACCTATTTTTTGAGTGTTTGTAAATATAAAGAGGTTTATGGAGTAAATATAAAAAGAGGTTTTTATTTATTTACCATACCTTTAGTTTATTTATATTTTTAATTATTTACCATACCTCTAGTTTATTTATATTTATATTTATTTACCTTACCTTTCGAGTAAGTATAAAAAAATGTTTTATTATTTACTATACCCCTGGTTTATTTATATTTTTATTTATCTACCACACCTCTTTTTTGAGGTATATTAGTGTACCCCACAAATATGTTGCTTCTAGCTTTTGTGCATCCTTGGAAACATGACAGTAAATTGATGAACCAAAGATTCTGAAGTGTCCCACATCTAATTTCTTACCAGAAAAATCTTCCTCTGGTGTACTCATTCAAAGAATCTCATGAGGACTTCTATTCTGCACATATACCGGTGTGTTGCATGCTTCTACCCACAAGTGCAATAGTAGGCCCTCATCATGCAACATTGCCCATGCAACTCCCACAATAATTTTGCTCTTCCTTTCTACAACCCCATTATGTTGTGGGTTATGGAGTGCTATCAAATCCTGTTGAATGCCTTATGATGCATAGAAGTTATTGAATTCATTTGACACATATTCTCCACCATTGTCACTCTTGAGAGCCTTCACTTTTCTACCTTTTTCTTTCTCAACAAGTGCTTTGAACTTACACAATTTTGAGAACATCTGGTCTTTCTTCTGCATGAAGAATATCCAACACTTGCGTGAGAAATCATCTACAAAAATCACATAATACCTGTACTTGGTCTTGGAGGCTGTTGAGAACGCTCCGCACACATCTGAGTGAATTCTTTCAAGGATCGCTTAGACTCGACTGCCCTTATCGTGAAAGGTGGCTTTGGTGTACTTCCCCAATGTGCACCCTTTGCATGTATCATGCTACTCAAGTGCACCCTTGGGAAGTCTTGTAAAAATCCATTGCATGATCTTCAAAGCTCCTTGGTATATATGGCCCAATCTTCTATGCCATAACTCACCCATGTCCTGTTTTTGCACCTTCTCTGCTTTTGTGCATAAGGAAACACAATCTTCTACATCCAATTTGTAGAAGTTCTTTAACTAAACCCTGATCTTCTACATCCAACATAGAAAATGAAAATAAATTCTTCTTCAAACTCGGAACATACATGAAATCTTTCAATGTGAGAGGAGAACCAAACTCCCTATGAAAAGTAATTGTATCAATGTTGATCATGTTATACCTTCCATCATCTCCCATCTCTATGTGCATCTAGAGGTCCTTCTCCTCCAGATCGCTGAAGAACTCTTTGTTACCAATCATGTGGAATGAGGCTCCATTATCCAGGTACCACACACTACCCATCACCGATGACACCATGCATGCGATGAGGGTGAAATCCAACTTGAGTTGTGAAGCAAGTGCTTCACCTGCCACTCCTCCTGAGGGATTCTTATCGGCCTTCTTGTGTGGACACTTCGTGGCATAATGTCACGACTCGTGACAATGAAAACATTTAATCTTCGATAAGTCCTTCTTCTTGTCTGCCTAACCAGAATCTGATTTGGAATGGGATGACTTCCCTTTCAATTTCTTCACCTTTCCATCCAAGGCACAATTCTCCTCATCATCATGTATAAATGAGGATCCATCATTGGTGTTATGCCAAATCTCTTCTCGCACCAAGTCAGACCACAAACTCTCCCTCTCTAGTACCTTCTCTCTCCCATTTACAAAATTCGGGTAACTATGCCAACTCTTAGGAAGGCCTAGAAGTGTTAGGCTCACTAGATCATCTTCAACAACTGTAACACCAACACTTCCAAGCTCATCCTGACATTGGGTGAAATTGGTCAAGTACTTTGGTATTTTGTTTCCCTTCTCCATCTTGATTTTCATGAGCTTACCCTTCAGTGCCAACTTCCTGTGGTCATTGTTGTTCTAAAACAAGTCTATCAAGGCCTTCCACATTACAAATGGATTTTCCTTTCTATGGAGGTTTGATTCAATATGATGTCGAACACCTTCCAGTAGAATCCTTCTCACCTTTGCAACACACTTCTTCCACTCCTCTAGATCCCATGAATAAGTTGGAGCTGATTTCAATATGTCCTTATCAATGAACTCCTTCCATTTGTTTTCTTCCAAGACTGCTTCCATCCAATCTCTCTAGGAAATGTAATTCGAGCTACCCTCAAGGGCATACTCAAGCCTCAGACCATAGAATGCCATCCTTATCCTGCTGCTAGTTCTAGATAAGGGATCTGTAAAACATATTCCTCTTATAAGTACAAACTCGTATTCTTCTCTTCTATAGTGATTTTAGCTCTGATACCATGTAGAAATTCCTTGTAGATTCAAACTGATAATTGTAATATGCTAAAACAATAGAATTGAATATACTCTACTAATTGCGGAAACCAATAAACGATTGAGAAATCACAAAGAATACAAGAGAAAGAATTCAATCAACGCATTACACAATGATTTCCTGGGGAAAGCCTCAACTAAAAACCTCACTTTTTTTTTTATATTTCATTAGATAGAAAATATGAGAAGATTACAATGCTTTTCTCGAACCAAAGAAACCTCTACGTTATCTCTATCTATCTCACTGCTTCTTAGACAATCCTAGGTCAATACTTAGCCAATTTTTTGTCTTCCCAGATCGCTATTTTCTTGCGTTGTTTCCTTGGGTAATTAGCCCTTATTAATTAGAGAAATCCCAATCTAATACTACACAATCCATCTAGGGCCTTCCTCTAACTCCATGCACCACCTATACAATATGGATGATTATACAACTGATAGTACACTTCCCTTGAACTCTAATCTCAACTGAGTAACTCTTAGTTCTGACATGCATGAGTTATTTATGGTTGAATAATCAGTTAAATTATTTATAATAGAGTATACAAATCACTATTAGACCTCTCACTAGTTCCTCCAATAGTTGTAACTAGTTAAACTCACTTTAACTCAGATAAACTAAATTAATTAATTAAAACTCAAAATAAACTCAACCAGGGCTCCTAAGAAGTAGGAGCCACTCTACATGACTCAATCTAGACCCTCAACCTGAATTAACCAAACCAACTGTGTCAAACTAACTTAGTTAAATCGTACAAGTTGTCATGTGATGTGGAATTACAATTTTCTTCTAATTTAATTCAAGGGAAAATTGAATTAGAATATTTCTTGGTGCCATTTCAACACTCTCTCTCAGCAAGAAAGGGATTATTTGATACCCCGATCTTTCCTCTATGGAGCTCGAATTTTCCTCTTGACAATGCCTTCGTCAAGATGTCTATATCACATTCCTCTGTAGGAATGTAATTTAGCATCATGATCCGCCTCTTGACACAATCTCTGAGATGGTGATACCATATGTCGATATGCTTGGATCTATCATTAAAAACCTGATTAACCGAGAGTTTTATGCAATTTTAGTTGTCATAGTAAATCACTGTAGGATCCATATGTTTCCCAAACAACCCAACAAGTTTCTTCCTCGTCCAAATAGCCTCACAAGTTGCTTGACTAGCAACCATGTAATATGCTTCTATTGAACTGAGTGGAACTGATCTCTGCTTCTCGTTGTACCAGGAAACTAGTTGACCCAATATTGAAGATTCTGCCTGATGTGCTTTTCTTGTCGGATGGAATCCCTACCCAATCTACATCTATGAAGCCTTGAAGCTTCACTCCCTCTGTCCACCTGTACCAAAGACCAAACTGAGTGGTTCCTTTGAGGTATTTCAACACATGTTTTGCTACCTTCCAATAGAGCTTGGTTGTCTTAACCATTTCTTGAATAAGCTAGTTAACCGCATAACACATGTCTAGTCGTGTGTTCACCAAGTACATAAGTGAACCCACAAGCTGCCTGTAAATGGTAGCTTCTACCACTTTTCCTGAAGTATCATCTTCCTTCCTCCAATTCCTTGCTAGAGGAGTCTCCATGGGTTTGTTTCTCTCCATGTGAAACATCTTCAGTATCTCGTTGGCATACTTTCCTTAAGAGACAAACAATTCCCCATCTCTTTGCCAAATTTTCTTTGCAATATTTTACTAGCTTCTCATCACCTGTTAGAATTAAATCATTGACATATTATTTACTATGATCAATAATTTACCTTCAACCACCATATGGTAAAGGTTTGCATATGCTTCACTTTTGGTGAAGCCCAACCTAGTGAAATAGTTTTCGATCTTGGTGTACCAAGCATGCGGTGCCTGTTTCAATCCATACAACACTTACTTGATTCTGCACACATGCGACTCTTTGTCGAAGGTCTCAAATCCTTTCAAATTCTCTATGTACACCTTTTCCTCAATCACTTCGTTGAGGAAAGATGTCTTTACATCCATCTGATGTATCTTCCATCCCATCTGCGCTGAAAGTGGTATAATCAATCTGATTAAAGAGTGCCTTTCTACTGGAGCAACAAGTCTCCCCGTAATCAATTCCCTCCACCTAAGAGAATCCCTTGGCCAAAATTATGGCCTTGTGTTTCTCAACACTCCCATCTATTGCTTGCTTCACCTTGTAGATCCACCTAGATCCTACAACTGACTTATCCTCTGGTCTTGGGACTATAACACCCTCTTCCCACATTTACCCAAGCTACCCGGTCCACTGGGGTAAACTTGCGATGAGAGGCTAATTATGATCTTATTCAACCTCCTAGGTCACCTTAAGGAAGTGGAATTGACACCACACAACTACACAAACCTTCTGCACCTGCTACAGGACACCATGGAGCCATCCAAACCTTCTAGGTGGCTAGCCCCTGAGACAAACTGACCTTTTTGTGCATCAATACCTGAGTCACTCCCTTGATATGGGCAAGGGTGCGACTAGAACCCTCCAGTCGTTTGCACAACATGGGCATGCATGCGACTAGGGACTTTTCTAGGTAGTTTTGAGCCCGGGATCTCAATTTCTATGCCACTTTCTTAGGCCCCCAGGGCTCAAGTCACGACCTAGAACTCCATGAAACTTCCATAACTGAAAGATAACAATGGAATAATGATGTATATGAAATCAATTTAACAAGGACTTGATTGTAACCCTACTAGCCATGATAGACATTTCATCAAACATGTCATAAATATGTAATCTATAGGTTTAAACAACAGATATGAGCATAGGGGTCTCATACTTATCTGACATTTGCTAAGAAGCGTTGGTCCCTTATCACATTAGTTTCATTATAATCTATTATGTCATATATTCATTGTTCATTCAATTTCACGTCAAAACATGATGAGATCCATACATCGTCACTATGAAAATACATTCTCATAACCAACATAATAGCAATAGAAATACCAAGGATACAACAAACATAGAATCCATGCACAAACCAATATTTACTCATGAGAGAACAAGGGAAAAGAACCTCTTATTAATGTATACAAAGGCCAACCAGGTTTGGGACTTCCACGTTCCACCTGACCCATAGATTGGCTAAACCAAATATTTCTTTCAACCAATCACCCTCATGCCATATTCCAAGCATGAAAGTGGGCCTCATAACCAAAATCAGCCAGGGCTTCCTGAGGCTACACCACCTACCCTCATCAATAGAACTGGGGTTTACTCCAATCCACACTAGATCACTAGGCCAAAACAATAAACATGTAACACCAAGATTTACCATGATCTCCACCAGATCACTAGGCCAAAACATGCATGGATTCCACCAAATTTCTCCACCTACACCGTGAGGAATTTTCCTGTCTCCTAGTCTCTAGGTTTTACCGCAATCCACGCCGGATCACTGGGCCCTAATTGGGACTCCACCCTCTAGTATTTACAGTATGTCCTGCCATTCACTTGCAAGTATTCCTAGGCCTAATCAAGGCAACCACCTCTAGTATTTACCGTATATCCTTTCATTCACCAGCAAGGATTCCTGGGCCTACCGAGGCACATATGACTTGGCTTTACCACAACCCACAGTCTAGTTCAGGGGTCACTAGAACAATGGCCTTAGCACAATCCATAGTCTAGTTCAGGGATCACTAGGCCATGTGTTCTTTCATTTAGAGATCCACCTCACTTAACTTCAAATCCATCCGAAAATCCAGCTCAACCAAAACATGTGAACCCCATCACACCATGGCTATCTGGAAATGGAAAGGCTAGAATGAAAAGACATTGTCACACCTGCAAAGAATCCTGTTGTAGTTGCTTGACCCTGCTCTTCCTTGATTGATCTTTGCTTCCTCTTGCATTCATTTGCCTTTCTTTGATCCAATGCTGAAGTGCTCCAAGAAAACTCTAAGTCTCCAAGAGTGTGAGAGAGATAGAATAGAGAGAGAGCTCCGAAATTGAATTGACCAAAAGGTCCCAACTGATCCTCAAAAGTCTTTTTATCAATGAAGCCTCTAATTTATTCATTTTCCATTATTTTTCTTCATTTTCCTCCTCACATGCAACTTGTTACTTTTCACCTTCATTTTCTCATAATTTCCCTTATTTTCATAAATAAAATGTCAATTAATGCCACTTTTCCTTTCCAAAGCCTTTTCCATTTCCTTTTTCCAATTTCCATAGCCATAATAACCAAAATGAACTCCCACACTAGCATGTTTTGCCTAACATTCAACTTGGAATAAGTGTCCCATAACCATGGTTATTATTTTGCCTTTATTAACTTTTATTACATGGAATTTTCACTATGGTTGTTACAGAACTCTCTCCCTTGGGGGAACACCATCCTCAGTGTTCGATGACACCTACAACCAACAAGACTACTGTAAGCACAACATACTTCCCATGGAGATTTATAACTTAGCTCATTGCAATATTTACATTGATCACCCTGCTGAAAAACAAACCAACATAACAACATGACAACCATAATGATACGAAACCCATACCACTTACTGGAGCTTTCTAACACAACTCATAGTAGTATTTGCATCCATATACATATGTACACATACCAAAATATCACACCAAAACATATGCCAAATCATATACCAAAACTGCTTTGCCTCAACCGGAAAACAATGAAGGATACATAGCCCGCATCTGATCTGCCATCTCCCATGTAGCTTCATCAGGCTTAAAGTGCTACTATTGCACTTTAACCTACTTGATTTCTCGATTCCAGAGCATGATCATCTTTTTCTGCAATATACATTGGTTCTTGCTGGAATTCTCTTTTTGGTTCCACCTGCAATACAGAATGGTCAATCACATGATCAACATCTTTAACATACTTTTTACGCAATGAAACATGGAAAACATCATGGACTTTCACTGTCGGAGGCAATGCAAGTTGACAGGGTACTGGCCCAATCCTTTCAAGAATCTTGAAAGGTCCACAAAATGAAGGTGATATCTTGGCACAAGATCCAATCTGCAAGGAGTTCTTCTTTGGTTTGATGCGCAAGTACAACCGTTCCCCAACCTAAAACTCCTTAAACAACCTGTTCCGATCTCCATAACCTTTTTGTCTATCCTGTGCTACTTTTATATTCTTATTGATTACCTGCATTTCCTTTCCCATCTCTGCAAACATGTCTGGTCCAATCAATACCTTGTTCATTAGATCACTCCAATTGATGGGAGTATTACAACTTCACCCATACAATGCCTCAAATGGAATCATCCTCAATGATTCCTGGTACCGATTGTTGTAAGCGATCTCTACCACTGGAAGGTACTCCTCCCACTTTCAATGTTGATGCATCACATACATATTCAACATGTCCTCCAATATCTTGTTGACCCCCTGAGTCTGTCCATCTGTCTGTGGATGATAAGTTGTACTGAAGGCCGATTCTATACTTAATCCTGCAAACAACTCCTTCCAAAACTTGGAAGTGAATTTTCCATCCCTATCAGACACGATCTTTTTTGGACACCATGCAATGTGACCACATCTCTGATGAATACTTGTGCCACTTCATGATCCAAACTTAAACAGGAACACAAAAAATTATAGATATAACCATAAATACAGAAATGCAACAGAAATAACGCTTCATTTCACTTAGATCAAAATACTGAAATATACTTACAGACAGAATGGAAATAAACTAGCTCAGGCGATGGTAGCTTATCTCAAAGAAGAGATGTGACGACTACGCGCCTCTGAACTTTGTGTTACAATGAGGCTCCAAGGCCTATTTATTATTGAGAAACAATGGAACCCTAGGAGATGAAGCGCCAAAACTGTGGGCCCCGTTTGGGTAAATTGGTACATCAATTTCCCGGGGTCGTAACTTTGACGTACAATCTCTGTTTGACTATCATAATACCTCATTTCAAAGATCTCAAAGGATAGGCTAAAAAAAAAAAAAAGTTTCCTCATTTAAGACTTTCCCGGTCTCTCCGTTTTCAACATAGTTACTGATCAAATGGGAACTATTACCTCAAAATGGGTACTCTAGCCCAAAAACCCCCAAAAACATGAAAAAACAACCCAAAAATGAAAGGTGTGTATGCCAGGACGATAGTTTTTTTCGGGTAAATTTTCAACATTTTTTTTTTTTTTTTAAATGGAAGTAAAAACCTTTTTTTTTGCAAAATGGATGAAAAAACACCCTAAAAAAAATAAGTGTTGATGTTGGAATAACAAAAAAAAATCGAGTTACAAATTTGACACTTTTTAGCAATGGAATTAAAGATAAAATATCAAGACTTTGAAAAACTGTAAAATTCCAACAATTCTCAAACATTATGTTAAAGATAAAATATCATGTCTCAAATCCTAATCATTCCAACAATTTCCATCTATGTTGTTAAAGATAAAATATATTGACTCTAAAAACCCTGAAATTATAATTATTTCAACCATAGCATTAAAGATAAAATATCATGACTTAGAATTAATTCTTGATAATTTTTCAACCATGCAATTAAAACCAAAGATTATAACTACAAAAAAATCTTAAGTTTGCAAAATATTTCAAGCATGTCATTATGGAAAAAATTTATGACTAAAAAAACTTTAAAAATGAGCACCTTAATGAAAGAGTTATCATACCAAGAGTAATTTATTTTTTAAATGCTAAATATATAGTGATTTTAAATCTTAGCCCAAGACAACCAATACATCGCAACAAAAAATTGAAAATCAACTTTCAAATTGACATGTAGTGTAAGTCAACTCGACCCTTTGTAATGGAAACCTCAAAACCAACCATGAAATTGATACATTGTGGGGGCAGACTTGATTCGTTATAACGAAAATTTTAAAATCAACTATCAAATTGCACATAATGGGATTGAGTTGCTAGACAAGCATCGACATTGACCTTACAGGAAGATATATATATATATATACAAAAGAAAACAAAAATTCAAATATTGAAAAAAAAAAAATAATTAAAAAAAAACACAAAAACTAATACAAAAGAAAACAAAAGTTGAAATATTAAAAAAAAATTAAAAACAAAAAAAGAAAATTAAAAAATAATAACAGTATAAAACATGATTTTTTTTAACAACCAAAAAAATCAATATAAAAAAAAAATCTATAAAAAATTTTAAAAATCAAATTAACTCTTAAAAATTAAAATTAAAACAAAAATAAATAAAATAAAAAAAATTGAAAAAATGGTGAAATTTTCAAAAATAGACATAATTTAAGAGAAGAAAACAAAAACAATTTTTTGTTAAAAAAAAAAATAAAAAAATAAAAAACAATAAAAAAAAAAATAAATAAATAAAAACGAACGAAAACCTGCCCAGGAGTGGCCGGGCCAATTCCGGAAATATATCCACACTTAATACATTAGAAAATTTAAAGTGTAAAAAATAAGCCCTCTAAACAAAAAAGATTGATGTTGCATCGACACTTTTCAAAATCAAGATGAAAATCACTAACATTTAAAAAAAAATGTTCATATTTGATACATAAAAAAATTGAAGTGTCAAAAGTAAGCCCTCTAAAAAAATGTGTTGATGTTGCATCAACACTTTTCAAAATTAGCATGAAAATCATTAATATTTAAAAAAAAATGTTCATACTTGATACATAAGAAAATTTAAAGTGTCAAAAATATGCTGAAAAAAAGGTGTATACTGAATCACCACTTTTGAAAATCGAGTGATTTTTTGTTACCTCTAAAAATTGGATACGAGATATTTTCCCGTTTGATCGGTAATTATGTTTTTCCCTAAAAACGTCGTTTAGGGCCTCAAAACAGCTCCGGAAGTTAAGGACCTGAAAAACTGCTAAAAATAGTAAATTGTGCTACAATTAAGGAAACTGAAAAACTGACAGAGATAGTGTTGGGGGTCCAAGTGGAATAGGAGGGTGGCCACCAATATCCACCTAGATCAATCCTCCCCCCTTAGGAAGCAATGGTCCCCATTGAGTTGAGTGCCTCCATGAGATGGGGAAACTTCTGTTGAACTTAGTCCCTGGTGAGCCACTTGCCTTGGTGCAGGAGTTGGCCAACTTTGACAACCCAATACAGTTGGATATTCTAATGGTGAGTGTTCTTAATCTATGTGTCCATGATCCGATCAGTTGTGGCTTGCTCCATGTAGTCTGGGTTTAGCTCTATTGGTGTGAGTTGTTTTGCAATGTCGTATGTGTCCAACAATGGTGGAAAGTATGGTTGAAGGCGATCTACATTGAACACTAGGTGCATACCAAGGAATAGTGGAATACTGAGCTTGAAGGTATTGCCCCCTATGTTGGCCGGATAAATCGTTCTTGCGGACAAGACCGATCTCCCTAGTATCAAATGATATCTAGCAACAAGTAGCACAAGCAAATCTACTTTTCTCTAAACATGTTTCAATTCATAAATGAAAACTAAGAGGTATAATAGACCCTACCTCGGTCCAACGCTTGTTTGTGGCAGCTTTGTTCCAACAGCTTCAAGCAGTTCCCTTTTAATAACCTGCATACACAAACAAACACACATCAAAGAACACCTGCATAGATAATATAGTAAAACATGTTCATTATGAAGATCAAGGAGCTCATAAAATAAACCATTAGAGACATTTCATTGAGAAAAATAAACTTGATTGTATTAACTTTATGAATAAAAAAACCTTACAACCTTTGCCTTGATTTTGCACAAGCTCTTTCCAGGGTCCAGCAGGAATCTCCTCTACTTTGACAAGCCTCACTCACTTCCCAAATGAAATGAAAGGTATGTGATCTCTCCTCTCACAAGCTCAAAAAGGAAGTCTAATTTCCAGCAGCATTTACTCTCAAGAATCTTCAGCTTTCAACCTCCCCTACAACCAGCCCAATGCCTGAATTTATAGTGGAAATGGAGGAAGTTGCAGGTCCACCATTGAAGGGATAAGTTCCTCCTTCAATGGGATAAGCACCTCATATCATGGAGTTAGCTCCCTTAGTTATGGAATGGATGAACCAAGGTGGAGCGAGCTTGCTAGCATAATATTCCTTCTAGAAACCTCCAGAAGTGACCCAAGGTGAGTTTTTAAGAATGAACTCACGCCTTTTTAACTTTTACAGGGGTTCGCACCCATCACTTAACAGACAGAGCGGTCAGGTTCGCAGGGGACATGACCATTAGGTACGTAACCGTAGGCAATGCTAGGAGAAAGTGCAAAACCATGATTTGAGATATTTTTAAGGTCTTTCTCCCATTTTCAAGGCTTGACATGAAGAGCTGAGGCTTGAGACTTGCAAAGGAGGTATGTATGAGTGGTGATGGACTCACACGAACTGTAGAAAGTCATGGTGACAATTTTTTGTGTAACACCCTACAACCTTGGTGATGGTGTATAGCCCATATCGGAGTGGGCAAAGCTTGCGATGGGATCTAACAAGGCACTCCTTTTGCAAATGTAGCCAAACTTTGTCACCCACCTGGAACTTGTGTGACACCTGATGTTGATCATGGCATTGCTTGTACTTAGCATTGGCTCTGTCTAATATATCATGGACTTGCTAGCAGATGTGTTGAATGCACTCAATGAAGTTGTTAACCCTGTCGGCTTCAGACTGGACATGAGCTGAATCTGCCTGAGTGGTTGCAAATGGTATGACTACATCAATGAGACATAATGGTTGAAATCCCAACCCTACCTGAAAGGGGTTGTGGCCCACTGAGTTATGGAGAGCTTTGTTGTAGTTTTGCTAGACATAGGGGAGGCTTTCATCCCATGTGTGTGGATGCTTCGAGTTGTACATGCACAGAATGTGTATGATAATCTTGTTGACGACCTCTGTTTGGCCATCAATTTGGGGAGGGAAAGTCATGGACTTCGTGAGTTTGGTATCCAACATCGACCAGAGACTTGACCAAAATGAACTTAGGATTCTTCTATCCCGATCAGAGAAAATGGATTGTGGGATCCAAAAGTGTACCCACACCCGCTCAAAGAAGATCTTAGCAGTGGCCTCTACAGTAATACTCTTCTTGCAAATCTCCATAATGATCATCTAAGAGAATTTGTCGACGACCACGAAAATGTAGTCATTGTCGTGCTTAGTAGAAGGAAGGCCTGACATGTAATCCAAGGATATGGATTCCCAAGGTCGACTAGGAGTAGGCAGAGGAGTATATATGCCTTGCTTCTTGATGGTTGGTTTGGCAATGGCACTTGAAGTGTAGGATTTAGTGTACCTCCCAACATCTCGACAAAGGTTCAACCAATAAAAATACTTTTGTAGTACTACCAATGTTTTCTCTACTCTGAAATGCCCAATGACCCGACTGTAGTTCACCTCCCAAATTATCTTGACACACTCGCTTGAAGGAACACATATGTGTCCCAGGTGGCATAATAGTGCATCCTGGAGGTGAAAATTTGGAACTTTCTTACCTTCCAGAAGTGTCTAGTATGTGTTGCCAAATTCTGGATCGCTCTCGTAAAGATGCAGCCACCCCGAAGTCTCATGCCCATAAGAGACGAGCACAGTGATCAGTGCCATGACTAGTGGTCAGCTAAGGTAGTCTGCAACATTATTGGTGTTTCCCTTTTTGTACTTAATGTTCAAATGGAATTGTTGCAGGTATGTGGATCATTTCTTATGGCGATTGTTTTGAAACTTTCCTCGTGTTTGTATGAATAGCAGGGGTCGGTGGTCTCTGTGAATGACCACTTTCTTCCCCAAAATGCAATTCTTCCATTGATGACAGACCTTCACAGTGGAATACATTTCTTTGTCGTAAGTGGGACACTTTTAGAATGTGTCTAAAAGTGTCTCACCATGGTAAGCCACTGGATGCCCTTGCTGAGTAAGTATTGTACCAATAGCATAGTCGGAGGCATATATCTCAATCTCAAATGGTTGCTGCAAGTTTGGTTATGTGAGCACTGGTGTAGAGCAGAGGCGATGCTTCAACTCGACAAACACATTCTATTGGGTTTCGAGCCAATTTTTTTTTCTTTCACTCCGCCCTTGGTGACTTGACTTAAAGGTCAGGTGATATGAGAGAACCCCAACATGAACCTACGGTAGAAATTGGCAAGACCTAGAAAGTTGTGGAGTTTTGTTACAGTGGTTGGGGTTGGCCAATCCCGAATGACTTGTATCTTGTCTGGGTCCACATTCACACCCTGCTCATCAATGAATTACCCTAGATATTGAACCTGAGTCATGCCAAAAGTGCATTTCTTCAAATTGGCACACAACTTGTGTTGCCGAAGGGTTTGAAGGACTTATCAAATATGGTGGAGGTGCTCTACCCAACTCTGGTTTAAGATCAAGATGTCATCTAAATACACCACCATGAATGCATTGGTGAAGGGTCACATGATCTCGTCCATCAATCTCATGAAGGTTGCGGGGGCATTTGTCAACCCAAAAGGCATGACCAACCATTCAAAAAGGCCCTCCTTGGATTTGAAGACAATCTTCCACACATCAGAGGGTTCAATAGGCACTTGGTGATAACTAGACTTCAAGCCAATATTGCTGAAATATTTGGCCCCATTGAGCTAGTCAAGAAGGTCATCAATCCGTGGGATTGGGTACCTATTCTGAACAATGATCTTGTTCAACATCCGATAGTCAATATAGAGTCTCCAGGTTTCATCCTTCTTCTATACTAATATAGTTGGGCTCCCACAGGGTGATGAGCTTGGTGTGGTGTGCCCTTTCTGCAACAACTCTTGAATCTGCCTCTTGATCTCATCGTTCTCCATAACATAGCGTCGATAGATCAATCCATTGGGTAACAGCAGGCCCGGGGTCAGATCGATGGAGTGCTTGACCTAATAGTGTATAGGTACACCTGTAGGTGAGGCGAAAATGTCCCTATACTCCTCCAGGACCTTGTCCATCTGCTACTACTACGCGAAGGACCCCTGTCTGGAAGCCATGGCCACAACCTTCTTCTTGCCTTGAGGGAAAATCATAAGGAAAACACATTATTTGGTCTTAGAAATTATCTTACTACATTTCTTTGTGGTGATCAAAGAGATGGTGATAAGTGGGGCTACCTCCGATATCATGTACAACTTATTACCCAAAGTAATGTTGGGTTGTGTTATATTCTTTCCACGACTAGCCCACATAGTTAACCGGGGGGTTAGAAGGGGGACGGAGCCCCCCCTTTGTTGCGCTGATTGCGTAGCAGGGGGTTTGAGGGTGTAGGTAACCCCACTCTATGGGGTCCGAGGCAGTGCCCTGGAAAATTTTGTTTTTGGACCCTATATTAGGTTGGGCGGACCTACCTATGGTTTTGTGCATGATTTTTCACACATGGTTTTGGATGTGATGGTTTTCGATCTATGGTTTTGGACACGGTGGTTTTTGATCCATGGTATTGGATGCTTCGGCATGTATAAATATGTATTGTAACATTGAAAGGAATATAATGAAAAATCAAGCTGGTAGTCCCAGTTTTGAGATCCAGGGGAAAATCTCTGTGTATATGTGTTTTATGTGTTATGCTCTCGCATTGTTTATTTTCTGCATTTTAGAATTCGTATGCAAGTAGTTTTTGTACGAGGTTAAAACCTACATTTGGTATCAAAGTTGTTTTGGCTTTAAGGGGGCACCCTTGTTGCTGAGGGTTTCGCTCGGTCCTGTGGTAGACGCTGTTTAGTGGAGATCTATGGGATCAATTCTAGTGGTGAAAGAAGATGGCGAGCAATGGAAAGATAGAGATCGAGAAATTTAATGGTCAGATTTTTAAGTTATGGAAACTCAATATGGAGGATCTGTTGGTGGATAAATATCAGTGGATCGTGGTAGATCCAGGTACTAAACCAACGGGAGTGCTCGATGAAGAATGGAAGAAGTTGGATTGGAAGGCTAAGAGCACAATACGACTGTGTGTCTCAGATTCAGTATTGCTGAATGTATCACGGGAAGCTACGGCGAAGGCTTTGTGCGACAAGTTAGGGACTTTGTACCAATCTAAGTCTCTGGTGAATAAACTGTTCCTACGGAAAAAGCTATATAACCTAAGGATGAAAGATAGAGACTCGGTAACAGAACATCTGAACGCATTTAATACTGTGGTAAGTCAGTTATTATCTGTTGATATTAAAATTTCAGATGAAGATAAGTGCATCGGTTTGTTGTGTTCTCTACCAGATTCGTGGGATAGTCTGGTTATTGCAATAGGTAGCAATGAAACTGCCTTGTAGTTTGATGAAATAGTCTCAGCCTTGTTGATGAAGGAGATGAGATGGAAAAATATGGAGAGCTAGAATGGTGATGCCTTGTCTATAAGAGGACGGTCCTAGAACATAAACAAAAATAAGTCATCGGGTGGGAGATCTAAATCCAGAGGTAGATCTAAATCTCCAAGAAACCTGTAAATGTGGTGTGCTGGAAATGCAGAAAGGAAGGGCACTAGAAAAGGGACTGTAAATCTAAAGCTCCTGATAAAGGAAAGGGATCTGATGATGCTTCTTCTGCAGAGGCGAAAACCACCTCAATGAAAGGTGGGAAGTTTCTGGGCTTCTTCAAGTACACATGTAATCATGAGGCATGGTTGATTTACTCAGGTGCAACCTTTCATTCACTCCCCATAGAGAGTGGTCTGCGAGTAAGAGATATGATGGTTGTGATGTCTTCTGGGGATGACAGGAAGGCTAGAATCATTGGTCGCCGGAAAAGTAAAGTTGAAGTTGCAAGGTGGAAGGGTTAGAACACTTCCGGGTGTTTTGCATATTCCTGCATTAGCCAAAAATCTGATTTCTGTAAGCAAGTTGGATGATGCAGGTGTAAAAATAGTGTTCGAGAAGGATACCTGCAAGATGGTTCGGGGGGCACTGATATTGAAGCAGGGAGTTCGAATTGGAACTTTGTACAAGCTGCAAGGTAGCATTGTTGTTGATGGGTGTAACAGTTCCGTGGTTCCTGAAAATGGTGCAGAAAATCTAGTGGTGTCTCGATATCATGATGTGGCATCAAAGGCTTGGACATATTGGAGAGAAGGGCCTTCAAATACTTCATGGTAAAGGTATGGTAGAAGGTATGAGTAATAGCTCTCTAGGTTTTGATTTATGTGAAAATTGTGTATATGGGAAGTAGAATCGGGTGAGTTTTCCCTTTGGTGGTAAGAGGGCAAAACGGATATTAGAGCTTGTGCACAGTGATGTGTTTGGACCTGTGAAGGTTCCATCACTGGGTAAGTTTGTGTATTATGTATCATTTATAGATGACTTCTCAAGGAATACATGGATATATTTCCTTAAGAAGAAATTTGAAGTCTTTGAC
>APFE030429285.1:0-15009 GCA_000404065.3 Pinus taeda
TTTAATTTACTAAGCTCAAACATGGTGATGTTTGCCTTAGTTTTCTTCATGTCATCGACAATATTATAATCCATCGAGTCAGAAACTACCAATGTCTTAGATGACGAAGGTGTATTGGAGGATGACGGCTGATTCTGAGATACTGTCGCGGCTGGCTTCCTTGCGGGTACCTTTTCCTTTGCAGTATTAGTACCAACACTCCTTTTCTTTGGATTAGCTTGAATAGGTTCGGAGGTAACCTTACTCCTTGTAGTGACAGGAAAGGCTTCTTGCTCAGTGTCAATATCGGAATTAGGGAGTATAAAGTCCCACATCCCATGGCATTCAACTACTTCCTCTTCTTCTTCTTCGGATGGTGTAACTGTTTCTTCTTCTTCTTCTTCTTCAGGATACGAATCTGCGTAAGATATGACTTTTGGAGGCCTGGACTCAGGTTTTTTGAAATTCCTATATGGTTTCTTCATTGAGGACTCTGATACTTGTTTCTTAATCTCAACCATTTTGTTTGACATGGTTTTAAGGACTTTTTGAAGGCCCTCCATGTCATATGGATCCTTAGTGATCTTTTTCTTCGAATCATCTTTAAAGGACACTTTTTTAGATTTTCGTTCTTCCAGGGCAGTTTTCTTTTCTAAGGCGATTACACTTTTTTCAATAGCAAGGGCTTCCTTCATGTTTTCGGCCAATGTAGGCTATTTAGCCCTATCCACAAAAATGGTTATGTTTGAGGGTAAGGCAGTGATATACCACTCGCTTCTAACTTGTTCTCTTGGCTTATCATCGGTAGGGATTTTGTTCAAGAGTTTGTTAAATCAGGAGTTAAACTCCTTAATGGGTTCTCTTGACTCGATCCTAAGATTGGAAAGATCATGGACGAGTGTAGCCAAGGATCTATCGTCGCTGTATTTGGTGAGGAACTGTTCCTGGAAGATATTCCAACTTGTGATGGATCCAGAGGGCAAGGAAAAATACCAAGACCCTGCTGATCCTTATAGTGTATAGGGAAACAATCTAACTACAACATCTTCTTCAGTCACTCCCTTCAAATTGACTGACAACATAAAATTATTTATGTGTTCTTCTGCTGACGTTCCAGCATCTGGATTGAATTTTGGGAGCCATTTTTTAGGATAATCGGGTAACGGATGTAAAGGTGCAGGCATAGTAACTGCACCAGGACTTCTCCATGGTATTTGGGCCATTTTAGGAGTACCAGCGATTGCCTGTGGTGTTCCAGGTGCTTGAGGGGGAGGTGGAAGTAAAGACTGAAAAGATTGTGATGTTTGAGATGAATTCCCTTGGTGAACAACGATATGTAGTGGTGAAGCGGGTGTTTGACTTCGCACAGGTGATGATGAAATGGAAGATGATGGAGAAAAGGTTTCGCTACCAGAAACTTCAACGGTCTTTTTAATCCTTTTCCTTTCGGGTAAAGGGAACTCAGGTGGTTCAATACCTAGTTTTTTGCTTTGGAGTCTGGTAAGGTGAGGGGGTAAGTGGAATTGCGAAGTCTGACTACCTTGTGATACTTCAGACCTAGGAGGCGAAATTGAGAAGCCTTGAAGTTTCTGGATGATGGATTGAACTTCAGGGGACTCCGGACTTAAGTGTTCTAAAGTATGATGTAATTGAGAAGTAGTGGTTGATTCTTCCTCGTCTCGTCTAGATACTGGTGATTCAGAATGCGAACGAGATGTCCGAGGAGAGGTGGAGGATGAATTACTCTTTGAATGGTTTGTAGGTGTTGGCTTACTCACCATTCATAGCAGATGGCCCTCCTTCTAGCGCCAGTAATGTTGAAGCCTTGAAAATCGTTGCAACAACATTGGGGGATAACCACCCGGTCCGGACCTTAGTACAACTCCTTTTCCATTTGGGATGGTGGCTCTGACTGGATATAACGGGACCAATATCCCGATAGTGAATAAAAGGGATGGATGAGTGATGAGTTGTCTGTTTTAATGATAGGCAGCTAGCTTATTCTATTAACAAAAATAAGAAAACTAATACTAATCCTGGGAACAACTTATTCATTTGAAATGCAGCGCTTAATAATCCTTATCTATTCACAGGCATATAGATGACTCTGTAAATAAAACATGGATATTCAATCATTTAAAGATTACTTCATCTAAATAGTTAAATGAAGTGATTAACACAAATTACTGCATTTACCATTTATATCATCGATACATATACGATTGAAAGAAAAGAATGCTATAAACAGCCAATAGTGGGATGCATAAAGGATGTTGTTAAAACACATATATATAAGCGATAATAGAAAGAGCGATTAAATAACAATTCATATAACAGGAATGAGTACAGACGCAGATAATAGTACCATGTGAGCTGCTAATCAATCCCAAATATCAATCGCTATTCTAAATTCTTCCTTCAACACAGAAATTCTTTTAAACAAAGACAGTAGTGCACATTTGTATAAAACCCTTCCTCATCAAAATCAGAATAATTGGTCCAGTTTCATAAAAGAATACCCCTGAAGTACAATAGTGCAACTTCAGGGTTTAAGTCATATACAAAACTTTACGACCCTTTCTAAATGCATGAAAGGGTCTATAAATACTACTAAGCTAAAAAAAATCTATGAAACAAGATCCTACTAAATTGGCATCAATAAATGCTATCTATCTCCTTGGGGGCGATTTGGCAGTCGGCGATGTGAATCATGACTCAGGCTGCTTGCCTTTAAACCTGAGCTGGCTTATCGCAAGCATTGGTTCCACTTCGAGTGGTCTGTTGACGCGCAAGTTGAGTTGGGCAGCAAAGGTGGCATCCTGAATATCGGGTATGATATACCCGATAGCATCTGTGAGGCATTTTAAGGCGGCTCTCTGGCTGTGCGGCTTCACTAAGAAGAACCAATAGGCATCCCATGTTAAACTGTTGATCCCTGCGATTAACCTTCCATTTTTCTCCAGCTCTGGGTAGCATGAATGCTCCAACATCTTTGTTGCTGTTAATTGGCCTAGAGTACATTGGGAAAATCATGTTAGACAAATAAAGAGTATTATTTACTAATTCAACCAATTACTAGTGGGTTGCCTTGCATTCTTAAAATCGCTCTTTCTGCCTTCATTTAACTGTGATTGCCATTCTTTGAATAAATTTCCTTATGTGATTCCAGAATCCTTGGTAGGTTAGCTGCCTGTCCCTGATCGGAATCTTGCCATTCCAGAAAATTTGTCAATGTTTCTTCGGCCTGATCCAAATCTGTCCTTGCCTTTTCTACTTATTCGCTTATGGATGCCACTAAGTCACACAATGGCTCTGCCTGGGTGATTTGCTGGCATAGGAGCTTCATTTGATTTATCAATGCTTTATTTAATTGGAACGCCTCTGCTTTAAACTCATCTACCTGAGGGAGCTTTTTCATTTGCTCAATTTGAGTTGATAATTGAGCGATTTTCTCATCTTTGGATTTTATCATTCCCTCAATTGATATTTTTAATTGCGCCAATGCTGTTGATAGCTCCTTTTGCTTTTGGATTGCGCTTTCGTCAATCCTCTGTTTTTCTTCTTGCAATTGCTTAGTCAGCTGATTATTATTTTGTTGTTGTACTAGCAATTGCTGCTCTGCCTGGTTTGCCTTCTGCTGCGCTTCCGATAATTGAGCCTGTAGCGAAAGGATGTCTTGATCTTTCGCCTTTAATAAACTGCTCACCTCCTTTGCTTTATCTATGGTTGCCACCAAATATGCTCCAGCGTATTGCGATAGCTTTGTCAAGTCATTGGAGGGATCAAATTATTCCTTCCACACCACATTGCCCGTTACTGTTACTTCAGGGAATAAAGAAGGTTAATCAACCCTTCTCCTCTTCCTCTGTCGCTTTACAACAGCTTTATGCTTAGGGCTGTAGAAGACATCCAAGGGAGGAATCTCTTCTATCTGCAAAATGATTTCGCCCGATGGATCCTTAGGAATTATTTCCATTTCCTTTGATTTGGGTGGGTTGTTTTTTTCGCCCGAAACCTGCTTTGATGTCACTTCCTGTGTGTCGCCTTCTTTTGAAACCTCATCATATTTAGATCATTTTAAATTGCCGATGATTAAATTGAATTGTTGTCATTCCTGGAGCAATTTCGGATCAGTCTGTGTATCATCGTTAGCTCTTGAACTACTCTCTTCTTGAGTTTTCGCCTGGGTTTCTTCCTGTCTCTGCACGTTTCCCTGGGTTTCTTCCTGCCTCTGGTCATGCACTTCCTCCTGCTGCTTTGATGTAATAGGAGGTTCTTTATCACGTCGCTCCTCAGGCTCGCTTGATTTTGTCGTTGTTGGAGTAGTTGCGAACAGGTCTAGAGGCAGAGTTTGCAACCTCTGCTCTCTAATTCTGTTAAATTCGGCTAGCCCTTCATCGTTGTATTCATTTATTGCTAGCGATTTAACTTGATATAGCGACTCGGCCGATGCGAACAAATCCTCAAATCTGTCCTCTTTGTGCTCGAACTTGGCCAATTTGGCTTGGTCGAGTGCATTGTAGGCAATTTTCCTTGGATCGAATCGCCTGCTTGGCAGAGTTGCCAGAGTCAGCGAATTTATTTTCTTAGCTTCCTTCTCTGCATGTTTGAGATCATGCAGAGTGTAAGTACCAATTTGCAAGGGAAAGGAGGGCTAGACATGCTTCTTTGCTTTTTTCGGGGTCTGAGTAACCCCATCGGCGTTGATCTGATAGGCTACTTCCTTGGCAAGTAGCTTGTCAGGGATGTATAGTGGAAGCACATGGGGCTTGGATTGACTGCCAAAAACTCTAATATAGGTGAACTTTTCTTCTCCAAACCAACTTGCTACGGCAGTTAAATCCACCCCCGCTTGGTCAGAAATCTTCAGGGCAGGCTTATTGAAAATGGAATAATGAATAGGCAACATGAAACCGTTGGAGATTTGATACAAGTGGTGTTTGTAGTTGGTCTTCCACAACTTTTGATGATATATGTGGATGGGTGAGGGGTCTTGCGACGTCCACCTCCATCTGAGCACAGGAAATTCAGAATTAAAACATAAAACATCTAACACATAGGCACTGTAGTAAAATGGCGGAATGAATCTCTCAGTGACGCGAGAGTTAAATTTGAAATTAAGAACGACAGTTGCTAGCTTATCGGATAGTATATCCGCCCAATCCATTATTTCGCCACTACATGCCGCCTCCATTAAGGGGTCCATTTCTATGGTAAAATTGGCAGAATCATGTAATCCCCATAGTCTGCACATCATAATCCCAGCATAGAAGTAAGGAGAACATAGAGAATCGACTGAGTACTTACCCGAAGATTCGTGCTTGTGCTTTGCTGGATTTTGTCTCCAACCTCGAATTGGTTTGGACTCAGTCTCATTTTCTGCTCGGAACTTCTCTAGGAATGCCGTGTTATACTTCTTCTCCTCCACAGGCAAATGATACATTTTCCTTAGATCTTCGGCTCGAAAAGAACCGAAAATCCTCCCATCTATAGTGCTTAAAGTTCTATCGGTAATTGGGATTTCTTGAATCGCCCATCTTACCACATCCGTATATGGGAGAATTTGCTCCCGGGCTGCTATTCTGTGAAGAAAGGAATTGGCCAAGTCTTTCAGATTAGCCTCAGATTTGCTAGTGCTGTCGCATGAGACTTGTATTCCCGTCACCCTCGGCTCTTCGGCTTCAATAGTGTTATATGTTCCTTGCCAAGTGGCTCTGGTAAGTCCCAGGCATGTAGTGTCCGATATAAGCCCTTTCTTCCTACAGCCTGGATCAACAACGGGTTGCCCTGCGACCAGCGAAGCGGAAGGCATTGTGGTCTTTTTGGACTTCTTTCCCATTCCACTCAAATCTGTCTCTGCGGGAGAATTCTGCACAGAGAGAATGATAGGCGTAATACAGGAAACAATAACATGAATAGAATAGACTGAGATATATATATAATGATAAATTCATGGTGATCAATCGACTTAAGATGGCTTCGAATCAAATCTGAAAACAGATTGCAAGCTTGTTGTTTTCATTAAATGGCCGTTAAGGCCTGTCAATCTCATCAATACCAGTCGTTTCGATTAATGGCCGAATGATTTATTTGAAGCGTGCCTTGGGCGATTTGGCGGTTGAGCACGGATGAGCGGCTTTTCGAAAGATAGTGCCTTAATTACAATTATCTCTCATTCTTTTTCTATCTATCTGATTTGTCCTGATGATGGACCCCCTTTGGGGTTTGAAACATCGACTCAATGAACAGAAGACTGTGGACAATCCGGATCGTACCACTGCAAAAAATTTCCACAGAAGCCTAAAATCTAAAATCGTATTAAACTGCCTTTATGGTTTTGCTTTGAAAACTGTTCTTTTGCCTTTATCGCAATCGGGCATCGGGGAAACTCATAAGTCATTGTTTTGGTTCCATTTGGAATCCTCGATCGCTGATAGTGATATCGCATCACATCGGGAGTAGCGCATGGGGCAGTTAAGAAAGCGTGCATAGTCAATCACTGATTGCCGATAGCGATATCGCATCGCATCGGAACAAGAGGGAGCTTATTTGTGCTAATTCATTATCGTCGATTATCGATCACCGATATCGCATCGCATCGGAGCAAAGGGGCTTTAATTGAGTTAACTCATTTATTGCCGATACCCGATAGTGATTTCGCGTCGGAACAAACCAATATGTGCTCAAGTTGTGTTTCCTTTGTCATTGCGATATGCGATCTTGCGATCGCTTTATCGCAATGACAAAAGATTAATCTTTTTATATTAAGGTTTTTTGATTGGTTTATGGAAAAGGCCTTTTGGTAATTTTGCTTTTTATTTCTTCGGGCCTTTTAGAATAGAACTTAAATTGATACCAATTAAAAACAAAATTTGAAAAGGGACCCATTTCATATTATGGTTTTGAGATAATATTGATATGAAATGGGGGGTTGTTGTAGGGCACAACAGTGTCAAATCTACCTTTTTAAATGGAGAATTGCAAGAAGAAGTCTACATTGAGAAGCCTAATGGTTTTCAATTGTCGAATAAACTTAATTATGTTTGTTCACTAAAAAAGGCCTTGTATGGTCTTAAATAAGCCTGAAGAGCTTGGTACTCTAAGTTGGATAGTTATTTTCTCAAATGCGGTTTTAAAAATGGTGCAACTGATATTAACCTATATGTGAAATCCAATGATAGGAAATTGTTAGTAGTGGTTGTCTATGTTGATGATATTATTTTTGCAAGTGATTTAGATAATTTAACTTGTCATCTTGAAACTAATATCAAGGCCTAATTTTAGATGTCTGTTCTTGGAGAGCTTTCTTATTTCCTTGGTTTGTAGATTACACAATATTGAAAAGGAATTTTTATCTCACAAAGCATGTATTGCAAGGAAGTTTTCAAAAAAATTGGTATGGACGAATGTTCTTTGGTATGCACTCAAATGGTCACTGGAGGAAAACTCAATAAGATTGATAAATCACCAAAACTGGATAAGAATTTATATATATCTATTAGTGGAAGCCTCTTATACTTGACAATGACTAGGCCAGATATTATGCAAGAAATTGGTATTGTTGGAGGATTTCAAGAAGCCCCTAGAAAAATTCATCTCCTTGTAGCAAAGAGGATTCTCATATATCTAAGAACCATAATGATTTATTGTATTTGGTACCCCATAGATAAATATTTTTCAATGACTATTTTTACTAATGTTGATTTGGAAGGTGATGCAGACGACCAAAAAGAATTAGTGGTGGTGCTTTCTTCCTTGGAAAATTTCTTGTTTCATGGTTGAGAAAGAAGCAAGCTTCAATTTATTTCTCTACTACTAAATCATAATATATAACAACAACTTCTTGTTTCACTCAACTATTATGGATGAAGAAGACTTTACAATATGTGAAAGTAATATATGAACAACCAATGTCAATCATCTGTGATACCACAAGTGGAATTAGCATGTCCAAGGACCATATTTTTCACTCTAAGAGAAAGCATATCCCAATCAAGTACCATTTTCTACGAGAATAAGTTGCAAATCATAATGTAAAGTTGGAGTATGTACCTACAAAAGAGAAGTTAACTTATATATTCACCAAAACTTTCCCAATATATCAATTCAAGTAAAAGATTAGGAGAAGCTCCTCTTACCTCCCTCAAGTAAATCGTTTTGAGGAAGAAAGGTAGCTAACAAGCACTTAGCATATCAAAAGGGAGATTTCAAGTCCACATGATTAGCTAGAAAAGGGGAGATTGGTTGAAAGGGGAGCATATTATCTTCTTTTCCGTTGATGTAAAAGGGGGAGAAGTGCACAAAGGGGGAGAATTAAGAGAAACAATACCTAATTATGAGGAGATGTACAATCGATTGTATGAAGAACTCAACTAACTCGCTTAAGAACAAGTGTTAAAATCGGTGTTGAAAGAATTATTATGCTTTTCTTGTTTGATATGTTTGACATAACCCATGTTTTTATTATTGTTTCCAATGCTTTGGTGTATCCATCAAGGAGAATATTAAAAATATGTTGTAATTCATATCAAAGGAAATAATGTTGATGTCAAAGGATGTCTAAGGAAGCCTTGGATTGGTAAAGCTCAGATATTTCCAAGAAAATTAGTGTTCAAGTGTGCTTCAAGGACAAAAGAATTTTGAGCCATTTTTAGTATAGCATATCAACTCAAATACTCATGCAAGTGGCCTATATAGATACTTCTCATAAATATATTTCCAATGGTATATCAATATTTGAGAAAGGATTCTTGGATCCAAATAAATGGCCAGTCAAAGTTTTAAGGTTAAAATTCAAAATTTTGGTACTTGTCCATGGGCCCCACATTACAGTTAACATACATGTGGAAAGATCAGCCATGTGGGTACATAGGTGGAAAAATGGATGGAAATCATGTGCTCTCACTATGGGACACATCACCTAGGTGGTCTTTGAAAGAGCTCAAGTCCAAAGTTTTGGGGTGTTGTAGTAACAGAGGACATTGTGGATGCGACAATGATTGGTGCACATCAACAAGAGGAGGACCCCACTCGACACATCGACCTGAAATTTCTCTCCATCAATATCCATTGTAGCTCCATGTTTTGTTTTTGAGGAGACGACTCTAGGGAAATGAGAAAATTCTTGTTTATTGTAGCAAAAACTTCCCATCTTAGCCAAAGCCACTTGAAAACATGGACCAATCAATAGAGGAAACATGGCATGATTTGATTACATGATTGAGATGACATGGATCCATGGTGTCTAGTGACATTAGCATGACATGGACTTGTTAGAGGATGACACGTGACATGCAGTTTTTGAATTTGTTGCCAGCTAAGTGGGCCAAAAATAGGTGACATGTGGCACATGTCAGTGAGTGATGCATGGTAGAGGAGTACAGGTTAAAGAAAGCATGGAAAATAGGTTAGTAGTGACAGACACATCACCCTGGTGATATAAGGTACAAAATAGTAGGACATGGTGTTAAGGACAGGTTATCTTGATGGTTTATTGATTGGATTGTGTGTGCAGTGGTCATTCCCATAGCGACATGTAACCTTGGTGGCTTAACCCAGGCAGGATCCAAAGGATAACCAAGTTATATTTCTAGGGTGATGGGTCACTAGGATGAGGTGGTGAGCATAAGCGACATTTATGACCCAAAAACATATAGGTGGATGAATCACAACTTAGGAAGGATTGCAAAGAGGTCAAGTGTAGATCCCACCTCACCACATAACCCCAATGGGTGTGGAAAGTGACTATGGGTTTGGAAATATTAACATGAATGAGTTGGAAGCTTTGGGATATTTTTCCATATTTGGTTGTTCAACCAAAAATAGTAGTGTGCTAAAGCATGGATAACAACTATTTGGTGGCATGGATAAATTTGGAGACATATTTAGTAGTTTTGGTCAAATCTAGAAGTTCACCAAAATTAGAACTACAAATAAAAGCTTTGCTAAATACTGTAAAAATTCCAAAATGATGAAAATTGGAAATTTTACTCATATATTGAGATCAAGACAACAAAACATAGACTAAAGACCATTAGTACACATCAAGACTAGTTAATAGAAGTTGAATTCAAGTGAAAAACAATTTTAATTAAAGGATTTGTTGAGATGAATATAACTAAAAATAAATTGTAAAAATATGAGCTCAAGTTCTTTATAAGCATAATTGAATTAGCAAGAAAATGTTATTGTAGTTGTTAGTGAGTTGATAAGAGATCATAGATTGTTGAAGGTGAATTTGTGGTGATTGGGTGTGTGATTGAGGAGATATTTATATTTTTTATGAGAAAGAGTGGCCTTCATTATTTGAGTTTGAAAATGTTATGAAATATTAATCAAGGATCCAAGAAAGTGGCAACTTGAAAATGAGGGGTTGTAGCTCCTTCTAGTAGTGGCTAGTAAACAATCAGGGATTGGACATCCTTTCAGTAATAGATGGTAAACCTAGGGTAGTAGATCCTTTCAGTTGTAGCTAATAAACCAAGGGTAGTAACTCCTTCTAGTGGTAGCCGATAAATTAAGGAATAACGTCTTCCCTCTACTTGGAGCTAGAGAACATTGTAAAAGCATGTTAAAGCTTGCCTTTGTAAAAGGAATTGAAGAGAATATTGAAGAATTTATGTGTTTCATATATTATTATTTTGTTTATACTTAAATTGTTGTTAAAGAGATTGCTGGTGTTTTATTATTTTTTACTTATGAAAGAAAGTTTTAAAATTCTCACAATATTGATTTATCCCCCCTTTTGGTATTGTCCTGGTTTCTAACACTAGATGCACTCAAATACATCTTATGAATGTGTCCCTTAGATGTCATAGAAATATGTTTTGTATGTAAATAAAAATCAATCGAAAAATGTCCATCTTTTCAAAGTTTGAAAGATATGTACCAAGGAGCAGAAGGGAGCATGGAGAAGCTATGCTTTGTAAATAAAAAGAAGCCATAAGGCCCGAATCAATCTCAACAATGTATGAAATACACCTCTTCTTTTAATACAAGTTATAATGCACAATTTCAACCTTGTTATCCACCTAGATATTCACCCTAGCCTATGCCTACTCCATGGTATTATCCTCCTTAAAATTTCATTCCTCCTTTTCATCCATATCAACACCAACCTCATTAATGGGGTAATCCATATTCAAGATGGAGGCCTCAAGAAACCCAAACACTAGCCTTGACGTCTCCTCCTCATAAACCAAAATTACCATAAAATAATCCTCCAAAACAAACCTATATTCCTACTCAATCAAACCTAAATTGTAACAACAAGTAGGCTCAACTTGTCTACAATGGAGAAACCTCTTATCCAATCTAAACTATAGAAATTCAAGAAATCAGCCTCAGGTCAAGGAAGGTTCTTTTGAATTCTTTCCTGCCTTATCCAACAAAAAATATAGAAGGAGAGAAGGAATACCTTATACGACAAGTCAACAAACCTCCCTATCCTAAAAGGTTGACCACTCACAAGGCACACACCCTAGAAGAAGTTGAACTCTTGGGAGAATTTAAAAATATGTGTGCTAAATTTCCCCACCTACAGACTATCAAAGTCATTCCTATGTACAAAAAAATCATCAAAGAGGAATGTATTAGAAGGAAAGGAAGTAGGAAAAAATATTCCCCTACTATCAATGTCATAGGGAAAATAATTGATCTTATGCTTGGGAAGGTCTTCATCCAAACATACTTATATCTTGGAAGCTGGGTAATATATGTTCACATGAATGACATTGTAGCTCCTAACACTCTTATTGACTTGGGAGATGCGATAAATTTCATGATCAAGGAGGCTCCACTCAAGCTAAATCTCCAATAATCCTTAAGGAAAACCACTACACCGAAGGGCATCATTGAAGATTCCATGGTTACCATTGATTATTGGGAATATCCCATAGATTTCCTTGCTCTCCAACCCAAAACCATTTTTAATGGATACCCTCTTATTTTAAGAAGACCTTAGTTGGCCACTATTGATATCTATATTAGTTGTAGGGATGAAAATATGACAATCACAAATGGGAAGTATAAAATATAGTTTGTATTATATACACATGTTGAACCTCTCTATTGTAGTGACTATAACCATCCTCCAAAATTTTTCCTTAGCCTCATTTTGGAGCCTCCCTACCAACTACCCTTAGTAGCATGTCTTGCACCACCCAGGTACTTATGATTTCAATTAAGTTTCTTTGGCATAATATATTGTGCTCGCTAACTTGCTTCTCTCTCACTTGCAAGTTGACCTCTCATGACTTGGTCTCAAACTGGTTCTTGTGCTGACTTGGAAATTTGCGTAGCACTGGAGGGAAACCAACCTTTCTCTTCGAAATTGTAGAGTGCATCCTGGCAGCCAATACTTCTCTCCAGAATTACGTAGAGTTGGAAGGCTTCCTTCCCTAAGAAAATTGCATAGAGCAGCCGCTTGCTCCTAGAATTTGTGCAATCGTGACTGGAAGCCTTGGCTTTAGTCTAGAAATTGCACAGATTTTGATGGTTAGTTAGAGCCACTTAGCCTAGAAACTATGCAGAAGTTAGCCTAAGGCTTGCTGAGCATTTCATGTTTTCACATGTTGATCGGTTCCCTCCAAGACAATGCAATCTTGCCTTACATGCATGGGCAATTTTTCCAAAAGAAGAAAAAAACAAAAAGAAAAAAGCATTCCTACATGTTAGGGATCTATTTTTAGCAATTGGGGGTTACATGCAAAAGATGTTTTATAAAACTCCCGCCAAGTGTTTATTTTTTCTACATTCATGGCATTCACGTAACAAGCCTCGATCTTATCAAACCTATTTATTCGTTGTCTCAAATCTCATTCTTCACTTTCGATGTTGGAGCTCTAAAATTACCAACACATCTAGGAACTTTTGGCACACTCATCGAAACATTTTTTGGGTATAATAGGTGTTCATCAGTCTCTCAAAAATACAGGTACAATGGCTTCAAACAGAGAAGGTTCAAATGACACCATTGAGAGCACAACTAGAGATGTGGTTGATCCAAATCAGATCCATAAATGACTGACAAAGAACCTTGACTGTATCGAATTGAACAAATCCTTGAAAATTCCAAAACAGCGCTCAAAAAAACACCTTGAACCAGTGGCAATGGCCGCCAACGTGGAATGATGAGGACCTCGGTCAAAGTAGACTGACTGAGGCCCATGGACACTACACGAGAGGTCAAAACAGCCCCTGGGAGCCTCGGATCGAGAAAAGGAGGCGATTTTGATGCGCAATTAGTGCATCGTTGGGCAAACAGGGCCGAAATGGGGAAGCCTTAAGCCCTTGGTCACGTTGGGAGCCGGAGAACCGTGGGTGGAGAAATAAAAAGCACTAAAGGAAAAAAGCGGGACCCACGCTCTGGAAAACCGACAGTTTTGATTGGGGTGCCCTTGAACGATAAGAGGTTTTGGAGGAAAGCAAAGCAATCCCACTTAGTGATCGATGCGTGGCAGCAGAGGTGAGAGAAAAATCGCCGTGATCACGCGCTATCGGTCGAGCAAGTCAATCACGCTCGACGTGCGTATGACATTGGATCTGGAGGAGCCCAGATTGAATGGCTGAGATTGTGCCTGATAGAAAGAAGCAGAATCAACATGGAATTAAGCCGTGATTTAAAGGAATTTGGAATCCGTTGACCACCACGGTGGAGAAAGAACGTATCCACGACATAACCGAAGAAAATGAATCAACGAGCAGACTGGCGTTGTTCCGACGTAGACACCTGGCACTTCCCGAGTGTTCATGCTGACACCGAATGGGGAACTCCAAGCATAGCTGCAGGGAGAATCGACGTAGGTGGGAGAGGAACCGAATAGGCATAGGGATCGAATGGTTAAAGCCATGAATAGAGATTGTCAAAAAGGGAAAAAGGAGGGGGATTTTGAGAGGAGTCCGAGTGACCAAGAGAGACAGTGAACAGTGAATCCTGAGAGGAGGACTGAACACAGAGAACAGTAAAGACAAGCAGAGGAGACAGAGGGCTGAGCTGACCATAGGTAACGTCGAGCACCAGAGAGCTTGAAGATTCAAGCCTTCCCATAGAGGAATTTTTCTGGACTGAGCATCACATTTGGTTGTTTCCACTGTAGACCAAGGGTCACAAAGCTGGTAGGAAGAAAAGAGTCTGTGAACTACGAGTGGCTTGGGGAATCCAAGAACCACCTTATGTAGCAAAATCTGCTTCAGGAGAACTCACATTGAGTCCCTGTATTGTAATATCTCTGCTATAAGACACAATAAAACAAGGCCACCACTGAAGTTGGACCGAAGACGTAGCCCTAGAGAATAGGGTGAACTCCTTATTAAAAATTGTTTGTGTCTTTGTGTTGCTTACTGTATTTCTTTGTTGTCTTTCCATTTAAAATGTCTGTGTATTGGCAATCTGATCGATCTTTTGTTTCAATAACACAGAACACACACCAACACATGAGTTTGTAATACCTATTATTTAATAAATCTTCAATTGAGGTCACTCATAGGGTGATTATCAGATCAAGTGGTATCAGAGCTCTAGGCTGTAAGGTTAGACAAACTTGTGTTGCTTTAGCTGTGAATGCTCACTAGATCAAAGCTCAAATTAGGAGGAGAGTTGGTGGAAACTAATCCTGAAATTGGGAGAGTCTATTCTTGAAAGACAATGTCAGAAGAAGGTTCTATAGGGATAGATCCTCAATTCATATAAAGTTTCCTAGCTATAAATTCTATGCTAGAAGAAATGTATAGGGACTTTAGAAATCATAAGGATGAAGATTCATCAGGCTCTAAATGAGATAAAGAAGAAGATGAATCTCATTCCCATGACCACTCAAAAGGGAAGGGAAAAGAAGAAAGCTTCCCTACACCTCCTAATAGACCTGTGCATAATAAGAAAGCATCTTTGGTTAAACTATATGTTAAATTTTATTTGCCTATATATGATGGAGAGCTAAATGCTGAAAAGTTGGACAATTGGATTAGACAAATTGATGTGTATTGCAGAGTATAGAACATAGACTCGAACAAGAGTAGGATTCAACTGGAAAG
>APFE030429285.1:40617-80090 GCA_000404065.3 Pinus taeda
TAATGAAAATGAAAATGAAATACTGGTGTGCAAAGCTTTGCCATGTATTCACTTATAGGGTCAAAGAAGACATGATTATTTTGATGATCATCATAACACTCTATATCTTCAAACAACTGATCCTCAACTACACAACATTTATTTGACAAACTATCCAACTGCTTTTCTGAATCATTCCAACAAACAATGGAATTTTCCTCATTATTATCATCATTCTTTGGTGTAAGCTGCTGCAAGAAATTACAAAAATTAACAAGCTTTTCCTCAGCCTGAGGGTTATAACAGCTATCCTCCAGTACTTCTTCTTGTCGTGTGTAATCATTTTCATCTTGATAATGATCCGAAGACTGACAAGTCTGTTGCATCTCTACATCAATATCAGAGGATTGAACATGGTTTTCATAAGTAAACCCCTGCTGCGTTTCATGAGATGTTATACTTTCTCCTTGGTGCTGGAATGCATTGTTATGAAGAGCCTCTAAAATTTCTTCATCCATAAATTCATCATCATCATAACAATCTTTCAAGTACTTAATAAGATTTAAAGAATGCCTACAACAATCTTTAAGCAGCAATAAGGAAGGATAACCTTCTTTATACATTTCACATAACACATCATGGAAATCAGCAAGAGAATATAATGAACCATTTTCCAAAATTTTATACCAAGACCATGCTTTTCCTTCTAAAGTGGCCATAAACATCCTCATGAGACAATCCTCAGGGAAATGAACCTTAAGACTGCGTACATGCATATGGAACCTAACCAAATGAAGAGCAGCATTGTCTTTCTTTTCATCTTTGAATATTGGAAGATCCTCTAACCAATCAACCTTTGGCATAGGATTTGGAAAACCGGGGATATGAGACCGATTCATAGGAGCATACCTGGCATTCATTCTTGCAGTGGAACTCATCTTGAAACTTCATCAGGCTACTGATATTCTAGCAGTGGAGTCACCTTCCAATTTTTTATTTGATGTGTGGAGTCGCCAAGGTAGATTTGCAGCCTCGAAAAGATGTCTGAGCTCCTGCTACCTTCAGAAGTTCAGCCCTTTGATTTCGGGAAAGAATAAGCTTCAGACTCCCGGCAGACGCACCAAAATGCAAAATCAGGTCCTGATAGGCTGTTGGTCAGGATGACTCTAAGTAACTATTTCAAACCAAGCTTTTGACTAAGGCTTAGCCTCCTTAGCCTGAGAGGGCTCTCTCAAAGGGGTTTATGATTTAGATTAATGATAAGACGGCTAACTCTTGTGGTGTAACAACATAGAAAAATATAATGGCTGTACAAACATTTCATAAGTTCCCATTGGGCCTATGGAGTCGAGCATACTTCAGTGAACAATGACACTACCTTTGCATAGAAGTCAGGGCACTTAGCATTTAAATGTTCAGAATACAACTTACATAAAACCACAGTTCACACATGCATACAGGAAGTCAGAGCACAATCAGTGAATTCTGAGTGATTATGCATCCATGCAATTGAAAAAAAGACATTAATGGAATAACAAAACACATATTCTGAACATGACAAATCCTTCATGAATCCTGAGAAGAAAAGTAGATGCTTTGTATTACTGAAAATGATCTTACATAAGCTAAACCAGTACTTCTGCTGTCAAATTTCCAACCCTTTGTACATTAATGCTTCAGCTATATATAGAGCTCTTTACATAACTTGGATTCCTTCTCAAGCATGAGGGAAATTCGAATTCATCCTACTATGACACCTAATGATACTTAAAACTAACTATTAAATGCAAATGACACCTAACTAGGAGTCCTAGAGACCTAATACAACTAGTAGTGTAACTCCTTATTATGATTACAACAACCATATCTAAACATTTAAAGCATTCTTTGACACCTAACACTCCATGAATTCGAATTTGATTAAGCCTCCCACGTGGTCATCTGACTGCTGAAGACAAACCCTAGAAATTAGGGAACATGTTTCCCTGTTTTTAGGGTTTAGGATCCCTGAAAATAGCACGTGTGATAGAGCCTTTATCTCCTCATCCATGACACATTTTTCGAAAATGAAGGAGGTTTTTATATTCCAAGATGTCTAGAACAAAAACCTCTCTTTGTTTTTTAAAATACTTCTCCAGCTGTCCAGAATCGATCCTTGAAGAAGACGTGTAAAACAGGCAATTTTGATTTTGAAAAACTGCACCTACAGCAGTTTTGTAGCGCAAGTTTGATCCTTCATTTCTCCCAGATCATGATGTATTTGAGGAAACAGAAGGAGTTTTTTCTGACATAATCCGTGCTGAAGAAAAACCGCTCTTGGTTTTTGAAAAACCGTCCCTACCTCCCAGAATGTGCCTTTGAAAAACCGGTGTAAAACAGAGAAATATGCCTGTGGAAAAACTGCACCTACAGCAGTTTCATAGCGCAACTTTGGTCTTTTATTTCTCCAATATCAGAATGAATTTGACAAAACTGAAAGAGTTTTTTGTATTGAAGAATGTTAGGAAGGAAAACCTCTTTCAGTTTGCAAAATGGAGTTCTCATCTACTCCTGAAAGCTTCTGTAAGTTGACTAGTAAAAACAGTTTTTCTCTGCTAAAACAGGCTGCTACAGGGGTTTCGTAGCGCGCTACGAAAACACTTAGAGTGAGTTTTTAACTATGAAAACCTTGACAAAAGTTTGAAACATCGAATGTTAGGTTATGTGGGACCAGTGATGGGCAAGAACGGAGTGTTGACCCTATTTGACCATACCAACAAGACTCTTTTATAGATCTTAAACACGGAAACAACCATGGAAAGAATAGACCAAGACTAACATGAATCCTTTGGAATCAAACTGATGTCAAAACACAGGGTGAGGCTTTTAGGACATGGAATAAGGCTATGAAACTTTATTTGAATATGTACATGAGACTCTAACCCTATGAATTAGACTCTAAAACATAAAAATGACTTCACCATGACTTGACCATGACTGATACAAGAGTTGAGAAACCATGCAAGTTGTCCAAATTTTTTAAGGAAGTTTTACAGTGATAACACCTTTTTCAAGCTCTAAAGCAATCCTCACACAACACACCAGATGCCTACAAAGAGCAGCACTAATGCACTAAGAATTCCTCAATCAAAGTCTATATGTTCCAAACTAGCTGCTCATGGGCAATGGAGGAGGCTTATAAAGGAGAAGGAGTCTCCATGAATAGGTAAAGGATGATATTTCCCCCAAGATAAGTGGATGATCAGTCGAAAAGACATGCCAGAGAAAGGATGGCGACCTTTACAATGCTTAACAGCCAAGTCTGGAGTCATCTAGAAGGCTGGCTGTTAGAACAAACTCACCTAAACAGGATCAGCGCGGGTGCAAAACTGGGCTGGCGCGCTGGCATCGCAAATCAACTATAGAAGAGGTCTGGTTAGCGCGCAGTGATAAAAGCGGAGGGTGCGCTGTCTGTGAAATGGGACAAGCGTGGAAAACATGTGTGCTTCCGCGCTGGCAGCGCAGCAGTTACATTATCCTCCGCCAGTCAGCACGGTTATTTTAGAAACATACGCGATGATCCAATTAACTTAGGAAAAGAGGGTTTTTAGTCATTTTAGAGAGCATAGGCAAGGTGAATGTGATTTTATGACACAGTAGGGAGACTGACAGGATGACAGTGACATTTTACTGTGTAACAGTATAAATCGAGCAAAGCTCTAAGTAGTCAAAGGGATCCAATAATGAATAATAATAAAGATATGATGTATGAAAGATAGCTCTGAAGTAGAAGTCTAAGTTTTGGATCATAGCATAGGTAGAGGCTCTACAACTCAGTGCATAGAATCCTAGAAGTCTGTAGCTGAGTGCACGGACCCCTGTAGCTAAGTGCACAGGGCAGGTTGAGTTTGTAATAGTCCAAAATTATCAATAAAGAGAAGTATTCTACAATTTATGCATCTTTATTTCCTATTTATGCATCTATTATATTGGGTATGAATTTCACTTCTAATGCTTATATGATGCACGAATATATGTAAATGTGTTGGTTAAGTGAACGCAAGAAATAACATCTATTTACACGAAGCTAACTAAGCTTTGTTAATAAGATAAGTAGGATATTTAGCCTAGTTGGGAAAATATCATAGTTCGCTGCCCTAGTAGGGCGAAAGGACTTCCGCCCCTGGTTAGGGCTACTCGAAAGTCGATTGTAGCATTTCACGAAGGTACTGAAGGGTAGAGTAGATGGATAAGGAACTTGCGTGAAGGCATGTATAGTTGGAATAAACGGACATAAAAACCATCTCAAGGGTGTAGAAACTTGGTTCCAGCATCCCCCCATACTGCTTCAGGTGAGACTTCAGTGCGCACTCCACGGACTGATGCTAAAATGGAAAGTAGTGTAGGGATTTTTTTAGCTAACTAACGTTGAACCTGGGTCAAGCCCCCTCAAGCAAACAAATGGTTCCGTTTCCAAGACTGAAATCTGCATAGAGGTGTGTGATGTCGTATCACTAGAATCCAACTAAGAAAGAAATCGAAGGTTGGTTGGACAGAAGGATTCATGAGTTCGTGACACAGGAAAATAGAAACTCGTGACTATCAAAAGAACAGTGGCTAGACTGGTACCTATATACAGAGATCCATGAAATATTTTTGGTGTCCTTCCCTACTGAGCTATATGAGTGGATCACAAAGCTAGAAGATAGCCAAGGAAGGTGGAAGCTTGATGCTCTTATTTTGTGGACCCCAAAGCTAGTACGAAGGTTGGAAGCATCGGAGGATAAGATCGCATGCACCATCAATCATTGGCTTGATCACATTATAGGAGGATTTGTTACTGATTTTGCGGTTGACACCTCAGTCACCTATAACAAGGTAGAGTGACGCTTTTTCAAAGGCTCGCAAGGTAAGGAAGTAAAATATTTGAATACTTGGATTAAAATGTTGTTGTGCAAAAATCTTATGTAGTTACCTTGATGTTCGGGGCCACACAAAGCGAAAAGGTTTACAAAAACAAAGGAAATAAGTGTTCATAGCATAGCCCCTTGATTTCACCTCAGCAAGGGGATGAAGAAGGGATCACGAAGTGTTGGCTTATTAGTGCTTGACCCAGATTTGGAGTTGATTTAGCCAAACAAATCCCGTTAGTACTGGCCCTTTCGACAACAGTCAATGGAGCACAGAATGAGGTCTCACCCGAAGTAGTATGGGAGGGTGCTAGAACCAGGTTTTCGCACCTTGGAGATGTTTGATGAGTTTAAGAGGTCTGCGGTTCGACCCTATGTGCATGTCGCTACATGCACTTTCCCCTACCTCGCAGCGTGAGATGTTGCCTTTGCACAACCCTTCTCAGGGGCCGAATTCTATTATTTCCCAATTCCTTACTAGTATTCTAATGTTAGTTGATTATTTTAGAATATGTGCATGCTTTAAGTTATCCTTATTAACAAAAACAATTCATATAGGTGTGCATAGTAAATAGACATTATATTTGCGATTTACATCAAACATGCATTAATCAAAGAACATACACATGAATTGGTAACAAAACGTTTCTTTATTAATATCTTCTTTGATTACACACTCGACTCTTCCCTGCGCACTGAGCTACAGGGGTTTGCACACTCAGTTGCAGACTACTAGGCCTCTGCACACTCAACTAGAGAGCCTTCTCCTACTCTATGACCCAAGACACACTTAGTCACTTAGACTCAATATTCTCTCTTGCTTCCTTCTTCCTATTAGTTATCTTTTACACTTATATCCTTACTCTACTTATACAATCCCATGGTCCACGGACCATAGGTAGGCCAACATTACATTAAAAAACTAGGGCAGACAACCCTGTGACTCTAACATACATTTTATGCTCCGCGCCCGCAATTCGCGGAGTCTTTACAACAATATTGGGTCAAAAATTGGGCTTTGAGCCCCAAAACATGCCTTGGGAGGATTACATGCCCAACACGAAGGTCTTCCCGCAAAGTTCTATCCAGTTGATAAGACAAGGATTTCCACGAATTCCACCTCCACCCACACCACCACTGGCTTCACCTCCATCACCTCCAACTTCACCGGTACCACCTCCACCACCACCGCGATTCAGTATGGCGAACACAGTGAAGTTTCCTTTGTTCAAAGGCTTGGGAAATGAGGAATCGAACCAAATCTAGTTAATTGTGAGGGATGTATGGGAAGCTCAAGGTGTTATAGATGACCATATAAAGAAAGTGACACTGGTTAGTGCTCTGCAAGATCGCGTGCTAACCTAGTAAATTACCTACTCAGGTGATAACCCAAATGCTAGAGTAGTAGACATCCAAGCAACACTAAATAGGGAATTTAGTGGGCCTAAATCTGAAGCACAGTCGATTGTGGGATTCAAAGCAATCACGATGCTACCAAGTGAGATTCCTTGGGAACTAGATCAGAGGCTGAAATGTACAATCCATGAGGCCAACATGAATTTGATAGATGGACAACATTGCGAGTGGTTTGTGCTTCGCTACAACCATGCTTGAGAAGTGCATTATCACAGTAGAAGATAACAACTTAGGAAGAGGCCTTGGAGATTTTCATGAGACTGCATGAGACCCCGATGCAAGATCATAATCTAGGAGTTCAGCAGATCCATGCACAGCTGAAGAATCTGTGCCTTGAGATGCAAAGCTTGAAGCAATATAGGACGGTTCGGCCAGAGGTACACAAATAAGTATGGTGTGTGAAATTCAAGAGTCGGGGTGATGAAAAATACCACTGCCAGGTCTTTACAAATTACCTTGTAGGAGAGGACCGATGCCTTTAAGGCAAAAAGCTCAAGTAGGACCTAGCGCGGCACTTGCTTTGTGGTTTGTTATCTGTCAAATAACCAGAAAACATGCCACTGGTAACTTCCACTTCTTACAGAAGTATACGCAAACTCCGCACCAATTGTTTTGCAACTTTTGTAGATCGATGGGACATGATGAGTGTACTTGCAGGAGCTCTGAATTAATGATGGATAGAATGCCCGCCTACAGAGTTCAGTATGAAATATGACCCCTTGACTAGAATGAAGGGATGGCGTAGACGAGATTGCAGGGGCGCGGACGAGGCCAAGGTGGAAGAGGACCTAGTAGAGGTCATGGATAATTGATTTGTTACAATTGAGGAGGTCTTGGACACTATCCCCGCGATTTGACTAATCCAACGTGCCCATCGTGCAAGAATTGCATGTTGTTTGATCATGAAACAGAATATTTTCCTACGCTAATAACTAGGATACGTGACAAAGGAGCGCTACCACCTCCCCTAACTTAGAACCTACAGATGATGAGGTCTGAGCTGCACGAGGAAGATCTGAATGTAAATATAGTGCTCTGAAGTGGAATCGTGGTGGGAGATGACAAGGGGAAACAACTAGAAGACAGTACCTAGGTTCATAAAGCCTCAGCGAAAGAGGTTGAGTTTGATTTGGAGTTCTCTCGGGAAGCCTTCATGGAAGCTAAGAAGAGCTTTGTTGAAGCCTCGACTTCAGGAAACAAAGATAAGCCTGAGCCAGAGAGGGACCCCTCTATGCTCACAAAATTCCTGGAAACCTGTATGAAGTTACTGCATGACAGTAAGGCTGTAAAAGGGTTACAGGAACTCATCAACATATCTGTTGGGACTACACTAGGAGAACCACATGTAGTCTGAAAGACCGGAAAGCATAAAACAAGGATAGGGCATGAAATGAGACTCACCGTGTAGATTAAAGAATACGAGATGGATCAAGTTATTCTGGATTTGGGATCAGATGCGAATTTTTTACCGAAATAAACATGGGAGTTAATGGGGAGACCTCTACTATAATGGTCTTTGATTCAGCTAAGGATGGTGAATCAGTAGAAAATCATACCGATGGGGCGATTGCAAGGAGTAATTGTGGATATTGAAGGAGCAAGCATGCTGGTAGATTTTGAAGTAATAGATATTGTTGATGATAGCAATCCCTACCCTGCACTCTTGGGAATTGATTGGGCTACTAATAAGTAATCAATCTGAAGAAGTGAAAGATGATATTTGAGAAGAAATCACTACGTGTAATTATACCCCTTGATCCTACTGAAGGATCACGCTATACGGAACCAATTCATGACTATGAGAGTGATGTTGATTTGGAATGCATCTAGAAGATAATAGCATGAGATGGAGACTGGGTGAATACCACCATGGATGTGTAGATTACATGGGAGTGCGAGAGTTCCTATACTTCAGACTCTGAGGAAGAAGTAGAACAATGGCAAAATAGGTTACACAAAGTAACTACATTGAATTGCAACATGATGACCCGATTGTTGTGCTGCATGTCATCCGAAGTAATAAATTTGCCTACTTATGATGGTCTAAATGAGGTAGAAACCTTCTTGGATGAATTTGAAAGGGAGTTGTCAGAAAAACAATGCTTCCAGGCCTTGGAATAGATACTGTGCACTACACCCACAAGATGGTGGGGTATGCATAAAGGAGGCTTTGATGACTGCTGGGAATGTAGGAGAATGATGTGAGCATGATTTGGGAAGCCTAAAATGAAACTGATAGATAAGTATGATGGGCAGGATGATCTGCGTGCGCATTTGGCCAAGTGGATGTAGGCCTATGGAGAAAATCCACAACCTGAGTGGGTGCACCTGTTCTATCATACCCGGGATATTATCCCAATGAACTGGTATATAGAAATAGAGCTCCACCATGGGACAGGTGAATGGGATATCCTACCTAAAGGGTTCATGATGACCTTCAATTTTGAGGATGGGTTTGACAGTATTGATGAAGCGCTACACAAGAGGTGAAAGTAGACATCTTTAGGATACCACAGGAGCCTTTAGACCTGATTAAGCCTGAATGGGATACTCAGTTGAGTCGCACACTAGAATGTCATAATGTAACTGTTGAAGAGGAGGATGAGGATCTACGGAATATTAACATTCCAGAAACAAAAGGCCATTGTGAGGTTCAGGGACCACAGATTGAGAACCCTGATATAACTGTGCCGATAAAAACTAAATAGGTGAACATTAGTACACAGGCAAAACCCAAATTCACAAATATTGGAGACTCCTAGGATGACGTAACGATGGATAAGGTTGTTGAACTACTCTGCAAATATCAGGACTTATTCCTGAACAAGTTTTTTAATTTGAAAGGAATAATCGGAGATATAGGAGTAATGAAGATCACATTAAAGCCCGATGTGAAGCTAGTTAAGCATAGGCCTCACCGCTTAAATCTGAGATACAAGGAAAATGTCTATGTAGAACTAGACAAAATGCTCACAATAGGCATCATTGAGCCTATGGAAGAATCCGATTGGGTAAGTACGATGGTGGTGCAAGAGAAGAAGTAGAAAGATGAGATAAAGATATGTGTGGATCTTAGTAAATTGAATAATACTTGTGTGCATGATCCCTTCCCAACTCCTTTCACAGATGACATGTTGGACAATGTAGGTTGTTAGGAAGCATATTCTTTCACGGATGGGTTCTCGGGGTACCACCAGATCAAAATTGCATCAGAGGATAGGAGAAAGACAACCTTTGTGACTGAGTGGGGTTGCTTTCAATATACTGTTATGCTATTTGGATTAAAGAATGCATGTGCTATATTTTCGCGTGTGGTTGTTGCAATGTTCAAGGAATATATTCATAAGTTCCTAGAGGTCTTTTTCAATGAATGGACTGTATTTGGGTTGGTTAAGCACCATGTAGCGAGCTTATTCTTGATGCTGGATACCTGTCGAAGATACCAAATTGTGCTCAACCTCAAGAAGTGTTTTTTTCTCATTCCTTTTGGGAACCTATTGGGGCATGTAATTTATAGACAAGGGCTGATGGTAGACCCTATGAAGATCACAGTTATTCTGAACTTAGAAGCACCAAGGAGTGTGAAACAGTTACGTGCTACTCTTGGACACATAGGGTATTACTGAAAGTTAATCAAGCACTATGCCCAGTGCACCTCGTCGATGGAAAAATTGTTGAAGAAGGACATCACGTTCTGATGGAATGATGACTATAAAAAAATCTTGGATATATTGAAAGAAAATATGGTTATTGCACTGATTCTTGTCTTCCCGAACTGGAATAAAGAGTTCCATGTACATGTCGACGTGTCATGTATAGTGTTGGGGGGAGTACTAACACAGGATGGCAGAGAAGGCTTGGACCACCCTATCGCATTTGCAAGTCAAATATTATCCAGAGAAGAGAAGAATTATTCCACCATTGAACGCGAGGGATTGGCTATGGTGTATGCGCTCCAAAAGTATCGGCACTACTTGCTAAGAGGCCACTTTAAGATTTGTATGGATCACTCCGTGCTAAAGTACCTGGTCAATAAGATTGTGTTGGGGGGGCACATCTACAGATGGCTCTTATTATTCCAAGAATATGATTTTGAAGTTGCTATGAAGCTTGGACGATTGAACGCAGGACTCGACCACCTGTCACGCATTGAGACAGGGGAGGAACCCACTAATTTGGAGGAAGGATTACCTTATGTGCACCTCTTTGTTGTACGTGTCACGGATGGATATTTTGAGGATATAATACACCTTCTAACAAATGGAATGTGTCGGAAGGATACTTTGTCCAACAAAAGAAGGAATTATTGGTGTGCGCGGCAGATTTCTCTGTCATTGTTGGGCATCTATAGAAGATGGGGAATGATGAAGTACTGCGAAGGTATATACGTGAGCTTGAATGAAGTAGCATCCTCATGGATGCTCCTGGGGTCACCACGGGAGGACATTATGCAAGAAGAGCAACTGTTTAGCATATTTTAGGCATCGGGTTGTGGTGGCCAACCCTTCATCAGGATTCAAAAGCATATTGCAAGGCATGTTATGTATGTCATCGGACAGGAAAGCCATCGCAGAGGGATGAAATGCCTTTGAATCCATGAATGATGTTGCAATTCTTCGAAAAGTGTTGGAATTATGATACAAGTATTGTCCTTGGATGGCAACCCTACAGGTTAACTCAGTTTTGGTAAGAGGCTAACCGGAATATTCAAAGGCAATAGGGCAGTGGTACAGAGGATCGAGAAGATGGAACTAAGGTATTTTGATCATAATAAAGAAGGTGAAGGAATAAGATGATGTAAGAGTAGTTTAAGAGATAACGCAAGTTCACTTAGTCCAAGAAGCGTAGACACACAGGTACTCAGAATAGAAATAACATATAACATACACATGAACTCCCACAGAAGGAAAATCGCGTACATGTTGAAAGCCATGGTTTTGGTCTTAGGTGTTTGGTCCAAGGTATCTTTGGACCATGATATTGACCCTAGGTATTTAATCTGAGGTGCTTGGTCTGTGGCATTTGATCCAAGGTATTGGTCCTAAGTGGATTCGGTCCATGGTATTGAGAAAGGTCAAAAAATATATAAAGAAGAGAGGATCATAAGGCCAGATGTGCAAGTGAACAAGATTCTAAGGAATACTTCTATCTGAAGTATATTTTATGATATGGGGTTATGTTTGGGACTAGATCTAAAATATTTATGTGCACCTTGAGTTCAATATTGGACCAGGATCATGAGACCTAAAATGACTTATTCTTGAATGATGTGATATTGGTTGAGGCTAGATCTAATGTTTTGTGTCTGTTTTATTCGTTATCTATCATGATCTAGGTTTGTCTGAAGTATGGAATTGCAGGAATGTTTTGAGTCAATATTTTGCATATCTATACGCAGGTTCATCTTGGCAAAAGAGCGCATACACATAGGTTTTGTTCTTTCAAGTAGCGTATACAAAAGAAAGGTTTGATGTTCAGAGATGACTGATCTATCAGATCAATATTGCTGATTTATTGTTGCTGCTATTTTATTGTTGTCTGTCATTGAAGTCTTCTTAGATCTAAATGTAAATTTGAATTCATAAGGAGGTTGATATTTGATTAATTGTATAAGTGAGAAGAAGTGTTTTCTATTGCCTGCCTATGTAAAGTTCTATAAGTTGACAGGAGATGTTTAGTACACTGCTAGCTAGTACAGTTTGTGATTCAAAAATTTTATGATTCAAAATCTTTAGAGGTATACGCAGGTTGGGCTGAAGGAAGTAGCGTATACACACAGGTTTTCTTCATTGAAGTAGCGTATACAGTCTGACACATAAATTTTTGAGGTTTCAGTTGATTCTGAATGTTGATACAGGTTTCTGGGTTCATCATAGTGTTCTGAAGATGGTGATCTAATTGTTTCACATTAACTGCATTTTGGTTGATGAAGTTTTAGTTTCTAAATTTCTGATGGGTTATTGATGAGTCAGGGTCTTCATATGTCTTGATGTGTGCTAGGAGCATCTAGTCTGAAAATTCATGAAACTTGATACCTAGTGGAAGAATGGAGTTTTTTGTAGGCTGGCACCTATGTACTAGTAAACATATTGGCTAGTACAAGAGCCAGGGGGTTGTAGCTCCCTTCTAGTAGAAGTTGGAGAATGAGAGAACGTTGTAACCTTCTATAGGTAGAAGCATGCGTACTGGTATGAGTTTGCACCAGTACAAGATTTTCAATAGATTTTCTTATAATTAAAAGAAGACAAAGATGACAGCAGTAGGTAGTTTTCACCCACATTGTGTTTCCACCTTAAATGTTCGTGTTCATGTGTGTTGCTTATGTGTAATGGTTTATTATTTTTATACTACACATAGTTACTGTTTAATGATTGATGAAGTGCTGATTAAAGATCAACGTATGATGAATTAACTGAATCAGAAGTTTACTGCATCAACGTTGGTTTCCTTAAAGACAGTTGCGTGTACACGCTAGCTGCCCTCTCTGAAGTAGCATATATAAATTTGATTATGAAAAAGAAAATTTATTGATACTGATTCACCCCCCATCTCGATATTATTTCCAACAGTTGGTATCAATGCAGGCCCTTCAAAAGAAGCTTGATTGCTTGAAGGAAGATCCATCAAGATGAATAATCACAAAAGCATGGGATCCATCAGACCGCCAATCTTCGATGGGAGCAACTTTGTTTATTGGAAAATAAGAACCACGACCTATCTACAATCTCTTGGAACAGATGTCTGGGAAATTGTGGAAGGAGGATATAAATTCCCAACAATAATTTCTACAGACACGGTAGGTAAAAAGCAATATGAAACCAATGCCAAAGCTATCAATACTTTATTGGAAAGTTTGTCACAATCAGAGTTTGTCAAAGTCATGCAGCTCAAATCAGCCAAAGAGATATGAGACAAAATCATTCAGAGCTACGAAGGAGACTCTCAGGTAAAACATGCTAAGCTTCAAACTCTCAGAATTTAGTATGAAACTCTTAAGATGCATAGTGATGAGAATATAGCTAGCTACTTCTTATGTATAGAAGAAGTTGTTAATTTTATGAAGAATTTGGGTGACGAAATAAAGGAAGTTACCTTAGTTGAGAAAATTTTGAGATCCTTGTCTGCTAAATTTAAATCAAAAGTGTCTACCATAGAAGAAAAAAAGGACCTGCAGAATATCACTATGAAACAGCTTCACATAATCGTAACTTCTTTTGAGATGAGAAAAGGAGGTCCATTAGATATGAGAGAAGCCACATTTAAAGCTTCAGCAAAAGGAAAAGAAAAGGAAGAACACAATGAATCATGACACATTTCAAAAGAAGAAGATGAGGTAAATTTTGTAAGAAGCTTCAACGAGGTTCTAGAAGGTTCAGAGGTAAGCTAGCTTTCAAATGCTTTGCTTGTGGTAAAGTCGATCATTATGGTGCCATATGTCCTCATAAAGATAAATATGAAAAAGGGAAGGAATATGGAAAATGGAATAGGAAACAAGTTGTGAATAGAAGGAGTTACTATACTCATGAAGATAGCAATGGTTTGTCTAATGGTGATGAAGATGAAATTGGTAAAGATTACAAACTTCTCATGGCTTATGATAGCGACTACTTTTTGGGATAGTTTAGAAGAGGATAGTGATAGTTTATCTAATAGTGATGATTATAGACTTCTCATGGCTTATGACAATGATGATTTTTGGGATGCTTTAGAAGAAGAAAACTTTCATGAAGAAATCTCTAAACTCAAAATCTATTTAGAAGAAAAGAATATGATCATAAATGCCTTGACATACCAACTTGCTGAAAAAGAAAAACACAATGAAAAACTAGAATGTGAAATTGTGGGTCTAAGAAAAGATCTTGAGAAAACAAAATCTCTCAATCTTAGATTTGCTAAAGGATCAGAAAATTTAAATGAAATTTTCAAAGTTTAGCATTCTTTTCTGATAAAGAATAGGTTGTTGATATATCCACTAAACCACTGCCCAGAGAAACATTTGGATATCTCAGACAAAATATGGGAGTTGTTGCTACATCATCCTACTATTAAATCCAATTTTTCAGAGGAAGTTTACTACACACTGGTTTCATGAAGTATATGCGCAGGTACACGTGGGTTGGCTTGGCTAAAAGCACGTATATGTTTTTATAACAAAAAAATAGTGGTAGCATAGGTTCAGGGGGAGAATTCACATTCCACATCGTTGCCATTATGGTTGTTGAACTCAACTATTTCTTAGTTGCAACAGTCATTAGTGTGATATAACTTCTTCTGTCATGGTCTATATTTCAATGAGTTCTATTGGACATATGATGTAATTTATTTCCCCAATATCCTTAGGATGGATGACGTAATAATTTTTGTATTTATATCATGTATAAACTTTGGTATATCCACACTTGGTTGGCCAATTGAGTCAAATATGGTGTATCCCCACTTGGTTGGGTGATTGATGTATGTATGAGTTTGTAGTCATAGGGAGGTCATACTCACTTTGTTAGGTTATAATGTCATGTTATTATATTGAATCATCTCTCTACAGACTCAGCATGTACTCAGGGGGAGTATGCATAGCACCATGCAAAGGAGGAGAGTAGAGTGGTCCACCCTTTGCCCTTGATGTCAAAGGGGGAGATTATTTTGGTATTTTGGTGTTGTATGGTATCTCTAACAATCTTTACAGCTTGCAGTAGTCAACACAATCATGGTTGCCATCAAGTCCAAAAGGGGGATTGTTGGCATTATGATAAAAGTATTGTCCTTGATGGAAACTCTACAGGGAAACTCAGTTTTGATAAGAGGCTAACAGGAATATTTAGAGGCAATAGGGCAGTGGTACAGAGGATCAAGAAGATTGAACTAAGGTCTTTTGAATAGAATAAAGAAGTTGAAGGAAGAATATGATGTAAGAGAAGTTTGGGAGATACACGTACGTTCACTTAGTCTAAGCAGCGTATACATGCGGGTACTTAGAACAAAAATAGCGTATAACGTACACATGCACTCCCACAGAAGGCAAAGCATGTGCATGTTGAAAACCATGGTTTTGGTCTAAGGTGTTTGGTCCAAGGTATCTTTGGACCATGATTTTGACCCTAGGTATTTAGTCTGAGGTGTTCGGTCCGTGGTATTTGATCCAAGGTATTGGTCCTAAGTGGATTTGGTCCATGTGAATAAGGTTATAAGGAATACTTCTATATGAAGTATATTTTATGTTGTAGGGTTATGTTTAGGACTAGATCTGAAATATTTATGTGCACCTTGAGTTCAATATTTGATCAGGATCATGAGACCTGAAATGACTTATTCTTGAATGATGTGATATTGGTTGAGGATAAATCTGATGTTTTGCATCTAGTTTATTCATTATCTTTCATGATATGGGTTTGTCTGAAGTTTGAAATTGCAGAAAAGTTCCGAGTCAATATTTGCAGATCTGTACATAGGTTCGTCTAGGCAAAATAGCGTATACACACAAGTTCTATTCTTTCAAGTAGTGTATACAAAAGAAAGGCTTGATGTTCAGAGATGACTGATCTATCAAATCAATATTGCTGATTTATTGTTGCTCCTATTTTACTTTTCTTCCATTGAAGTCTTCTTAGATCTAAATGTAAATCTGAATGCATAAGGAGGTTGATATTTGATTGATTGTATAAGTGAGAAGAAGTGTTTTCTGTTCCCTGCCTGTGTAAAGTTTAGTAACTTGACAGGAGATGTTTAGTACACTATTGGTTGGTGCATTTTCTGATTTAGAGATTTTCTGATTCAGAATATTTAGAGGTATACGCAGGTTAGGCTGAAGGAAGTAGCATATACACGTAGGTTTTCTTCATTGAAGTAGCATATACAGTTTAACACATGAATTTTTGAGGTTTCAGTTGGTTCTGAATGTTGATAGAGGTTTCTGGGTTCAACACAGTGTTCTGATGATAGTGATTTGATTGTTTTAGATTAACTACATGTTGGCTGATGAAGTTTGAGTTTTTAAATTTTTGATGGGTTATTGATGAGTCAAGGTCTTCATCTGTCTTGATATATGCTAGGAGCATCCAGTCTGGAAATTCATGAAATGTGATCCCTCGTGGAAGAGTGGAGTTTTCTATAGGGTGGAACCTATGTACTAGTAAACATATTGGCTAGTACAGGAGCTAGGGGGTTGTAGCTCCCTTTCAGTAGAAGCTGGAGAATGAGAGAATGTTGTAACCTTCTGCAGGTAGAAGCCTACTTACTGGTATGAATATGCACTAGCACAAGATTGTAAACTAATTTTCTTATTATTAAAAGAAGACAAAGACAACAACAATAGGTGGTTTTCACCAACATTGAGTTTCCACCTTAAATCTTGGTGTTCATGTGTGTTTCTTATGTGTAATGGTTTATTATGTTTATATTGCACATGGTTACTGTTTAATGATTCATGAAGTACTGATTAAAGATAAACATATGATGAATTAACTGAAGCATAAGTTTACTTCATAAACGTTAGTTTCCTTAAAGACATTTGCATGTACACGCTAGTTCCCCTCTTTGAAGTAGCGTATATAAATCTGATTATGAAAAAAAAAATCTTGATACTGATTCATGCCCGCTCTTAGTATTATTTCCAACAAAAAGTGGGCAATAGATTTTGTAGGACCTATTAAACCTCAATGGAAGCTAAGCGCAAGGTATATTATCATTGTTGTTATAGGACAAATTGACCTCCTAATCAACTCAGAGGAGAAGGACAAGATAACTGAAAGAATGACCATAGTTGCAGGCCCAGAATCCACACTAATGTTCTTTGTACACTAACAACCTGCTTTATAAAGCTTGTTTACGAGCATAAAGGAGCGTTAGTCACCTGCTAACTCATGTTGTTAGACCAGGGGGAGCATTAGTGAACTTTAGTGATGCTCAAGTGGTTATGCCAATGAATCTGCCATAAAATATCTAGATATTATTTCCCTAAATTCGTGCAAGAAAAGTAGGGATACTCCAAAAATCAAGATATTTGGAAAATTCTATTCCAAAAACAAAGGAAAATGGGAGAAAGCTGGTATAAGAGGCAGGTTCATGGTTTTTACCCAAATGAACTATAGGTGGAGTTGGGAAGCCCTAATTCGATTTTTATTTAAGCAACAAGAGGGCCATTGCACAAGGGTCAGAGCATTTAGAAGGATAGTACATGGTGCTGTTGTGATATTGTCATATTCTTGAAGGAGCTAGCTAAAAGAAGGAGAGAGAGAGAGGAAGAAGGGATAAGGAAGGATGATACAACAGGGTTGTTGTAATCACTCTTCTAAATATAGGACTGCTATTGTGTTCCACTACTCAAAGTGTCGGTGATATTGTGCATTTATTTGTTTATTCCAATGCTTGTTGTGTTGAGTAGATTAGTTACAAATTTATACATGTTTTTTATAGATTCTTACATTAATTTTTAGAAGTATATGTTGTGATTGGTTTGCTTCGTTCTTTTGTGCAGGAATCGTCTTGGAGCCAGTCAGGGGGAGTTCTTCTTACCACATGGAGATCCCCAAGCGAATCTAGAAAGAAACGAAGGTGATCCTTTCTCCATATCTTGTCAATATATGTTAGATAGATGAACATGTGTGTAATAGGTACCTTTTGTAGATAACCTTACGGTATGTCAAAAGTCCCAAGAAGACTTTTGAGGGTAGTTTTCATCCTGTGCATTTTACCCCATAGCAGAACTGGTGACTCCGTTGGGGACTATACATTTAGTTCCTAGTTATCCAGACTCCTCTTAGCTCTCTTCTCTCTTCTATGAGCTTCCCGTTGTGTCATATGCTTCTTTGATCCACCATCTAGCTTGTTGCATCCTGCAAATTTGCTTTCTCTTCAAAAACTGATCCCAAAAACCCACGTTTTGAGCTCTTTCCCTCACTAACGTAGGTTGTTGGTCTAAATAGAGCTTTATAAAGCTCTTTGACTGTGCACAGGGAGCATTAGTGGCTAAACTAAAGCTCTATTTACACATGGACAGAGCGTTAGTGACCCATTTCCATGCTTTTCAAGAGATATTGTGGACCAAAAAGGGGGGAAACATGTCCCAAGGGCTAAATTAGGATCTACAATAGTATCATGCTAACAAATTTGGTGTCTTAAAATTTATTTTTTAAGAAAATGCTTTAGTTTTTCTCTCATAAAAGAATTTTTTGTTGAAAGAAATGCTGATAAACTGTACATCTTCTTCTGTCGAAATAGTTGTAGGCTGCTTTGTTTTGGTTCAATAGTTGTTAGGGAATATTGAGAAAAGGAACTTTTGGTTATGCAAAGTGTTGAATGACTTTATATGCACTGGAAAATACATGAATATGTGAAATAATGCATGTGTAGAATAAGACTTGTTTGCATAAGAAATTGAAAAAAAAAATCAAAGCATAGTTCTGCACAGTTTATCGAGTAGAGAGTCTCATCATATTCATACGTCAACACGCCCTCCGAAGACAAATAAAAAAGTACACTAAAATTTATACTAAAATCAATCAGATACTCTTTTTTAGAGCGAACCAACATTAGATAGATTAAGACCTTGGGTTAAGAGAGTGAGTCAACTACCCAAGGTTGCAAATCAAACTAGTGTCGTTAATGAGTGAAAAATCCTTCTACACTCATATTATCAGGACCACTCCACTCACACTGGAGTGAAATACGAGACAACATCGGATTTAATCGAAGGTAGCCCACCTTCTTTTACAACTCCTTTGGGCATTCTGTGTAATGAGGGTCCCTTTAGGGATTTCAGAACTGAGTCGGGGACTCAGGTATCCTGCCCATACAGTGTGCTATCTACGACTATGTCCCCCCTGGTAATGTCTGTGATTTGAAGTATCTCTAGTGACCAATACTTCTGGGTACTTACCTAACGTGACTGGGATGGGCTATCCTAGTACCTCAAATGGACGGACCTACTTTGTCTTCATTTTTTGGGAGGGTGCTCATCTTCACAAGAGTACTTGGCCCCTCAATCGGAGGTTCGGGCAAAGATCAAAAGTAACCGTAACCATACATTTGGCCATCCTTCTCTGTTACTCATTGAGAGACTGGGTTTCATCTCTAATAATCGGTGTTTATAAGACAAGTTAATTTCACTTTGTTTGCTGATTGTCATTTTTAGTGTATTTTTTTTCTTTTTTAGGTACCTGAGTGATATTGTTTTTGAGACTTAAAGAATATCACCTTAAAATTTATCTGAAAAAATTTACCAGTCATTGTGGTTACATCCGACCCTCTCCATCAATCCAGATGGTTGTTAGGACTTCCTCCAATCACTGTGGAGGATATGTTGAGATCCATTGACTTGGATTCCTCATCTTCCAGGGATCAGTCTCCTAAATCACACACGGGATCATTCTAGACAACTGACGATTTTGATTTGCCAGAGGATTTCTTTATGGAAGGATTTCTTCCTCATTTTAACACCCCTCTAACAAATCTATTGGATCCTGTTATTGATCACACCGTACCCATACTTCACTCTTCACTGGGAGGAATTCTCCCATCTATTCAGTCGACACCTCAAGGGTTGTGGAATTATAGAGACACTGTGAGTCCTCTACCACTTCCCTAGTCGACGGTCATCACAAAACCGACAATGTGGAACCCCACAATCCCATTTGTCCTAGGTATTGCAACTCACATAACACCCTCTATCAGCAGAACCCAGCGGATGCCAGGTTCCACTCGTATGGTGCATCAAAGCATACCTTCGACTAGCGCCACATACAATGCTCCATATAATACTCAATGTGGCACTATGGGCACGGCTCCAATTTACCAAAACCAAGGTTGGCCACCAATGTATAGTTATAACCCCCAGATTCAAACATCTGGGGTGGTTCCTAATATGCACATGGCAGTGGGGAATCTCACAGTTTCCTCGCCATTCTCAGGCATGCATGGACAGTCGTTGATTGACATGAATTTTCCCTCTATCAATCAAAGCCATACGGTTAGTTCTATGTCAGTTAGGAATCCACAAGGGATTCCCACCCAAACCATGGGGGCACCCTACTCACACACTCAGATGAGTCAAGGGGGCACCACTTATACTGGGGGCAACTTCATACCCTAGTATCAAAATCCTCATAGTAATCCACTTTATAACACCATACCGCAAAGCAACTGCTACACCACACATCCCATGTACACCATGGGGAACCAAATGATGGGAGGACCGCAGAGCTCCTCAGGTCATCCGTCTTCACAATGGTCTAAGTCGAGGGCACCAAAAAATTTTCCTTTTTTGGAAACATTGGATATCCCCAACTTATACAAGTTGAAAAATGACCCCATCTACCATAACCTACAATGGCTGCCGATCCCACATAAAATACCAACGGACATTCCTAAGTTTGATGGAAAACAAGGGGAGGATCCGGGCACTCATGTCAACACCTACTATCTATGGTGTGTTTCTAACTCCATGGTGGATGACAGTGTCCGGTTGCATCTTTTTCCCCACACCCTCACTGGCAATGCTGCAAAGTAGTATAATGAGTTACCATGTTTGTCAGTGAATACCTTTGATGCTTTAGCAATGGAGTTTCTAAAGAACTTTTAGTTACCTATCCGCTATGAGATAGGGATGGAACTCCTCACTTCGTTTCGTCAGGATACCTCCACCCACATCTTCGATCATATCCATGAATGGAGACCTAGGCAGAGGCTATCAAAGCCCCCATCCCTGATTTTCTCTTAACATACTAGTTCTGTAATTCACTACTCCCACAAATCACTAGAGATGTTGCTCTAGGTGGTGCAATCATAGAAGACCAATCCATACGTCATGCCCGGCACTTGGATTTAATTTATTCACAATTTGGCATTCTCTATGACATTATCCCCTATGCTCCCAGTAACCCCAATCCTCCCACCACTCAGCACCCTGGAGCACATGCCAATGGGATCGTCGGCACAACCTCCACAGGCACTGTAAAACAACTCAATGGGTCTGTTTCCAAGTTGGTAATGGACCCCTCTACAAAAACGACTGCTCTTCTTACCACTGTGATTAACTCTGGCGCAGTCTACACAGAAATATAGTAGCAAGAACAAGAAGAAATAGAACAAGACAACTCCTTCTGAGGAGCAATCATCTAAGCAACCCAACCCGAAACAAAAGGCCGTTGCACCTACTGATACGAAAAACGATAAAGGCACCAACTATTCGTGCAAACTCTGTCTTGAAGATCATGTAACCTGGTGTTGTCCGCGTCTTCAAGAATGCACGGATTACCTTACCAAGAAAGGTTCTGGTAAGACACTTGCAGTCCTTAGAAATCCTTTTCCTAATCAACAGTAGCAAAATCTCATTGCCAACCAAATGCCACCCACGTTAGGGGGCAGCGATGGTTTGCAACAACTTTCAGTTGGTGAAGAAATTTGTACCATTTACACATTTGAAACGGTAGAACTAACAACCAGAGCCAAATTATATGAAGCTCCTGTCACTTCGGTAGCAGAAGCATTCGCAGGTCACAACCCATCACCGCCCAACGATTTGCAAATCAAAAGACTGGTTGACGACCTTGTAATTCGACCTCCCAAGGGGGCACTTCAACACACAACCCACAACACATCTGCACGTGCTGCCAAACACTACAACATTGTAGAGGATTTGGTGCAAGAACTGTTGGCAATGTCGGTGCTTGAAGTATTACAAATATGCCCCAGCCAAAGGAAAGATTTCCTTTTTGCTATCGGGGATATTGACCCTATGGATTCCATGCTTGCAATTTTCGACATGGACAAGTGTAAACCTCCCCTTTCCCATCAACTTGCATTTCAGGTGCATATCACTTTGAAAGGTAAAGTTATACACCAAACTATCATAGATGAAGGTGCTTTGACCTGCATCATGTCAGCTTCATGTTGGCTCACCTTGGGTTCCCCAACCCTCTCCCTGCCATCGAACTCCCTTAAATCTTTCGACGGCCACACCTTTGTCCCAAAAGGATACTTAACCAATTTTCCCATCACCTTTGCTGGGAAAACAATAATGGTTTACATAGAAGTTGTGAACAAGGAACTCGACTATAATCTATTGTTGGGTTGCAGTTGGACTTATGCCATGACGGTCATCGTATCTACTGTCTTTTGTATCATCCAATTTCGAAGATCAATTGTCTTTCTACACCCCTGATTATTCCCCATTACCAAGTGACTCTGTACCCCTAGTAGGAGGTGGAACTGGCTGCTATGTCAGTTCAAGTACTGGTTTGTTGGAGGATTCATCCCTAATGGGTTGTCTTCCTCTGCAGCTGCCCCAAGTTCTGTAATCAATCAACATGCTTTCATTTATTCCTCATGAAATGACTGATCCATGGATCCTGCCATCTCCTTTAGACCTTGACACCGTCGGAGACCAGATGCCATTGTCACCAGTTGAGTTGGCCTACCAAGCCATTCAATCCACATCTAAGCCTCCTGTCATGTCGGTTACAACTGACGGTACCACCACACCTTCTTTTGACCTTCTTGATTAAGTCCTACCTACAGACAAAGCTATCCGAGAAGTCATTAGTTTAGAAGATCGACCTTGGAAGGATTGGAATCATCGTGTGTTGATCTCTGATCAAACATGGTACCTCTACAAATCCTATCTCCTGACATACCAGAAATAGTTTCCTCTCCCTACACCACCATCCAAACTTTGGATGTGGAAGGAAACATGGGAAACATTTCAAAGACATTGCTCATTGATATTTCTATCATGACAGGCATCGTGGACAACATACAGAGTGGAGCCAATAATAATCCTGAGGAAATTGTGAGCTTCACCTACCCATTTAGGGGCTTCCACGATGTTTTTCCTTGGTCTTATGAGGAAATGCATGGCATAGACCCTTCTATTGTCAAGCATGAGATCGAGAAAGATCGAGCGTTATTTTTATGGTGTTTTTCTTGCTCGTTAATCCGAAAAACCCCGATTCTTCTTCTTTGGACTCATTAAACTACTACAAAGATGGATAAAGCATTGTTAGGGATATTTTATTGCTCTTTAAAAAATATAAACATCCTTGATTTTTTGTCCTTATGCTTGTTAAATCTATGCAACGATAAATAGAGCACTTTTCGAGACATTTTATCGCTCTTTAAAAAATATAAACACCTTCGAGTTTTTGTGGTAGAGCTCGTTAAACATATATACCACAACCTGTAAACCACTTTTTGGGGATATTTTATCTCTCTTTAAACAATACAAACATCCCTGAGTCTTTCATCCTTTGCATTCATTAAACATATGCAAACGATGCTCTAATCACCTTTTTTTGATCTAATTCCAGCTCATAAACTGAAAAAGACCAAATGGAGCATCCTTTTCAGGCACTTTTTTCTCACTCTTGAAAGTGAAAAAATCCCAAGCTGTGTCTTATTGCTCGTTAAACATGCTAAATATGACCCAAGCATTCTTTTAGGTACTTTTTTCAAGCTCATTAAAAAATGAAAAATCCCGAGTTTTTGTTACTGAGCTCATTAAAGTGTCACGATAAAACACGAGTTTAGTTCGTCGCCTCGTACTCGTAACAAAATGAGGTCGACATCTATTGGAAAAAGGTTTCTCTTTATCTGGGTCCAGTAGAGAAAATACGGAAAAGTAACCGATCCGAGTATACTATTAACCTTTTGTTGCACGCGTTTAACAACTATGACAAAGGGACCACCATGGAGTCTCTCTTTATGATCTTTTCAGACTCTCTAAAGATGAAAAGATCACCGAGTTGTCTAGTCTGAACTCTTTAAATACACAGACAAGATATAGAGTCATTCTTTTTACGATACTTTTCAGACTCTTAAAAGATGAAAAAATCAACGAGTTTTCCTATCTGCACTCATTAAACTAATCAAATAGGCAAAGAGTTGTTCTTTTTTTGATCCTTTTTAGACCCTCTAAACATGAAAAGATCGATGAGTTTACCCATTTGGACTCATTAGAAATCAGATGGGGAAAAAATGGAAATACAATCGTATCCTGAAGCATGATTTGGCAGGAAAAGTTCCCTTGAACATGGCACTCCCTCAGATAAACCATTATTTTTATAGCCTCTCAATATGAACCCTACCAACCTATGAGTTTTTATCCTATATGCCCTAATGCCATTGCATCTCTGTATCTTAAACACTCTGTGGTGTTCATGAGTCTAGTGTTGTCTGGTTAAAACCATTGTCATGCCTTCTATTGTTCAAGGGTCCCTACTTGTTTCCTCTATGAAATGACCCTACATATCCTTTTATCATGCCCTCCATTCTTTATACACAAAAGCTCAAAACATTCTTCAGAAAACAAAATCATGCTTGTCCGGTTTTGTGTCGACTGATGTAGGACACGTCATTGCGTACCTTTCAACAGGTTCCTTCCTATCGACTTCAACACTCTATCTAGGAAGATAACCCAGAAACACATTCAGTGCCTTGGTACTTGCAGACATTAGTGGTAGGTTACCTTGTGCTTGATCATGGGTTTTTCATCATTGGATCCTAGTTAAGAAATTCTACGAGTGTTCGCCGACAAAAAATCTTTCACACTCGCTAGTTTTCACTGTGCATCTTGGAGACCATCACCATTATCGGTGGCCTTCCTCGCATCAATTAATAGTCTCCATTATTGGCTAGTAATCAGATGATTTCATGCATGTTCAACGTCAAATCATTTTATCACATGTATCGACCTATGCTATTCGGTGAAGCAGGAATCAAGACCTTGGGTAGAGGCTTGCAACATTCAGCCTTGTTTCCTCTCCCAAGCTATGATATTGTTCTTTGAAGACAGCCATTTCAGGATAATCTATTATGACACTATATCCACCCTGTGCCATGTTGGCGGCCAGCATTGCTATATCTTTGAGGAGAAAGTTACTCTGACATAGCTACTGAGCATGGGAATGCCCGACTCAAGACATGATTTTAGCAGTTCATATATATGTACTTTTGTTGTATCAACTTTTCCTTATCGCCCAACACTTCTCTCTCTCTACAATTTTCGACAGGAAATTAAATTATTTTGGCCATTGTCTCTGCCTTTGATCTCATACTTTAGGGGGCATTTTTTATAGGACAAATTGACCTCCTAATCAACATAGAGGAGAAGGACAAGATCACTGAAAGAATGGCCACAGTTGCAGGCCCAGAATCCACACTAACACTCTTTGTACACTGACAACCTACTTTATAAAGATTGATTACAAGCATAAAGGAGCGTTAGTCACCTGCTAACTCATGTTGTTAGACCAAGGGGAGTGTTAGTGAACTTTAGTGATGCTCAAGTGGTTATGCCAACGAATCTGCCATAAAATATCTAGATATTATTTCCCTAAATTTGTGCAAGAAAAGTAGGGAAACTCCAAAAATCAAGATATTTGGAGAAATTCTATTCTGGAAACAGAGGAAAAAGGGAAAAAGCTGGTAAAAGAGGCAAGTTCATGGTTTTTACCCAAATGAACTACAGGTGGAGTTGGGAAGCCCTAATTTGATTTCTATTTAAGCAACGAGAGGGCCATTGCACAAGGGTCAGAGCATTTAGAAGGATAGTACATGGTGCTATTGTGATATTGTCATATTCTTGAAAGAGCTAGCTGAAAGAAGGAGAGAGAGAGAGAGGAAGAAGGGATAAGGAAGGCTGATAAAACAGGGTTGTTGTAATCACTCTTCTGAATATAGGACTGCGGTTGTGTTCCACTACTCGAAGTGTCGGTGATATTGTGCATTTATTTGTTCATTCTGATGCTTGTTGTGTTGAGTAGATTACTTACACATTTATACATGTTTTTTATGGATTCTTACATTAATTGTCAGAAGTATATGTTGTGATTGGTTTGCTTCGTTCTTTTGTGCAGGAATCGTCTTGGAGCTGGTCAGGGGGAGTTCTTCTTACTGCATAGAGATCCCTAAGTGAATCTAGAAAGAACCAAAGGTTATCCTTTCCTAATATCTTGCCAATATATGTTAGATAGATGAACATGTGTGTAATAGGTACCTTTTGCAAATAACCTTACCACCCGTAGAAAGTCCCGAGAAGACTTTCGAGGGTAGTTTTCATCCCATGCATTTTCCCCATAGCAATTGTGACAGAGTATTTGACTCATTGGTTAGAAGCGCAGACAGTGAAGGATTGCACAGGTGTGACTATTGCAAATTTTCTATTTAAGCATGTACTGACGTGATTTGGCTATCCAAAGATCTTGATGAGTGATCGCGGTACACACTTCCTGAATGAAATGATCAACGCACTAACAGAGGAATTTTAGGTGTGTCATAAAAAGAGCACACCTTATCACCCACAAGCTAACAGGACAATGGAGGCAATCAACAAAGTGCTTGAAAATGCACTGACAAGGTATGAAATGCGCAACGAAGTGATTGGGACCTATGCATAAATGCAGTGTTATGGGCTTATCGGACAACATGCAAGAAGATGACGGGACACACACCTTTTAGGCTTGTCTATGGAGTGGAATCTGTAATGCATATGGAATAGATCATGCTTAGTCTGCACATAGCAATGCTCACAGGTATGACAGATCGCAGAGCCTCGGAAGAGGGGCTTGCATAGCTAGATGAGCTCGAAGAAGAATGATTTTTAGCTAGATTTCACCAGCAGGTCCAAATGCAACGTGAAAAGGCGTGGCATGATCGACACATCAAGCCATGCACATTCATGGTAAACGATCTGGTTTTGTTGTATGATAGTAAGTTTGATAAATTTCTCAAAAAGTTTAGGATGCACTGGTTAGAGCTGTATATTATTAAGGAGATTACTGACGGAAGCATAGTACAACTAGTCAAGTTAAATAGAGAACCCTTCCCAGGAAAGGTGAATGACAGTCAATTGAAGCCATACACCAGCGACCTGGTGATGTGACTATATGAAAGTGGCACGGTCTTAGTGCTCCACGAAGTTGAAAGGAGGTGCGGGACTATAAACTACACTACCCGGAAGCTGTGCAATTTCAAGACTGCATGAAGTAGTGAAGTGTCACAGGGTCTGTGATAGTGCGCTGATAGCTGCGTTGGCACACAGGTCTGCTGGAAAGTGACTGTTAAAGTCACTATTCATGATTTTATAGTTGGTTTTAGGCCAAATGGAGTGGGCGACAGGCATTTAAGGCGAACATTATGGGTTAGATTCTTGGAAATATTCCACCAATCTAGCATTAATGGGCCAAATGTGGGGTGAACAGTCAAATTAAAATTCAAAAGGCCCTATAGATTACAAGTGGTTGTCCAGTGAAAAACACTTGGCATTTTTAGAATTGAGTTGTTGTGCTATCAAGTGTATATGGACCTTTCGGACTTTGGGGCTTTGAGAGCAAGTTCAATGTTTGAAACATTTCCAAAGGAGATGAAAGACCTTCTAACTAGACTGATGTCGACACCCATGGAAGTTGCGTAGGAAATTGCAGAAGTAGAAGTCTGAAATAGCACCAGAGTGATAGTTGAGGTCCCTAAATCACCGCGAACAACAAGACCTAAGAAGGATAAGCAGGCTATGAACTCGGTGCTTGTCTCGCCCAAAAACCCACAGAGGACTAAATTCACCTTGCAGGAAAAGGGGAAGGCCATTAACTTGGAGGCCAAAGAAGAGGAGGAATTTGAAGAGATCCTAGTGGATGAGGAGGATATAGAGATGGAAGTTGAAACCCAGGGTGCGGACCCTATTACCTAGTTACCTGAATATGTTCCTCTGCACAAGGGTAAAGCCAAGGTGCCAAAGGATAAAGATGAGATCATGAGCTCTCTACAAAATCCACTGCTCCCAGACAATATTGTTTTTGAGGTACCGCACTTTGGGTGGGTTCCTGTGTTGAAGTTTGAAGATTTGGACCTCGAAAACCATGAGAAGTTCCCACATATAGCGATTGAGATGCCAATGCGCTAGAGGATTGATGTGAATGTTAGAACAATTCAATTGGAGTTGCGGACATGGCTCATAGGTTTAGAGAAAGCGGGGCTGCTAGACCTGCTCTGGGTGATGCATTACCATTGCGCCCCAGTGACCATCTTCATCATTAGGCAGCTGCTCTGCTTGGTGCATGATGGGTGTTTGTGGCTGGAGGAGCCCATCGCCATCACAGACCATCTGATTCACCAGATTACACGGTTGCCTTACTCAGGGGAGGATCTAGCCAACATTTCAGAGGGAAAAGGTGGTGAGTTGGCCCTCACGAAAGCGATGAAGAAGAAGTTAAAGTTGGAAAAGAAGAAGTGAGGGTACACCATTTCCAACATTAACAACCCTGCAGTCAAGGCTGTGAAACAAATATTGGCAGGGAAGGTGATGCGGAAGTGCCACATGGATGAGACGCCCATGCCAATGGTTGCACTAGTGGCCCAATGCATAGAACGAGTCTAGTTCAACTTGGTTAACTATCTATGTGGTGAGTTTCTTGTGAACTATCATGAGGCATAGGAGCAGGGAAAAACGTTTCACTATGCATGGCTCCTGTTGTCGATAGTACTGGTGGCATGGGAGTTGTCTGAAGTTATTCAATTCCCTTTGGTCACACCAGACTTTCTAGAGGCAGTGAAGCATGCTTCGTTGTGAGCGACCAAAGATGTGTAGCATATCAGAGAAAGCAATATCTTCTGGGCCCTAATGGAAATGAATATCTAGATTTGGATCAATCACAAGCTATAGTTGTTGCCCACAGTATACAATAGTTTGCAGAGATTTGTAGAGTTCAAAGTAGATTTCCACCATGTCTTCATTAGGGCACAGAAGGACCCTACGAAGATGTGGCATGATTTTCCATACCTCGCAACCGATGATGTGATATTTGTAGTCCTTAATTCTTGGCCACCGGAGTGGCACGCTCCAGCTAGCTCCGCGGTGGAAATAGACAAGTTTGTTGCGCAGTGAAAAAAGGAAGAGACAAAGCTTTGAATGGCACAACTGGAAGAAAAGCACAGAAAAATGGAAACAGTGGCTAAGGCCTAGGTAGCGTGTGACACTGCAAAATTGGCAGAGCAACATAAAACATGAGAAGAAGAGCATGAAGGAAAAAAGTCACCTTTACCTGGGATTGAAGCAGAGATAGAGACAAAACAAGGTGGCACAGACCCATAGACGATGTCCACCCAACTCAAGCATCTGCGACTACGAGAAAAGGAAGTACCCTGAAAGGAAATGAAGTCATTTAAGACATCAATCGACCCAATCACCCTCACTGAGGAGGATTTGCATGATATCAGCAAAAAGATGAGGGATGTCACCACGGAGGCCCTCCAATAGTTCGAAGAAAAAAATAGTTGGCATTGGTGGCTCTCCAGACAGAGTTGCAGGAGTTGCAGGTTTGCACTCCATAGGCTGCCACAATGTCCATCAACCTCGCGATCGGAGCTTTGGTTGCTAAGGAAATGTTGTGCACAAAGGTGACCAACATGGTAGTGCTAGCAGATGGGGAAATCACTACAAAGAAGGAGGCTGACAGGCCCATGCTTTGTAGTTTGAAAGTGGTAGGCTTGAACATGGTTGGGATCCCTCGGGAGATGCCCTACCTCTTACAAGATGGAGTCACCGCAGAACTTCGGGCCAATGAGAGCTGTGCTCTATAGGTAATGAGCGAGTATCACATCAACATTGAGTAGTTGGGCTTGCATCACAACGAGGCAGTGGAGTAGAAAAAACAAATAATGCAAGTTGTGGAGGAAACCTACCAGCTGGTCCCGGAGTTGGACAATCAGGCAGAATAGATGGTGGAGGCATGTGTTTGTAAGTTAGCCACATGGGTGCATGACGCAAGAGTAGAAATGGCCAAGGTTTAGCTGGAGTTGAACCTACACATCACAATACTGCAGTTGAGGGCTTAACCTTCAACTCCACCTGAGGTCAGAGAACAACATACCACCACGGTCACAATAGCAATGGTGGAAGTTGACAATGCAGTGGCAGGCTGCATGCAACTCTTCGAACAATCATTCAAGTTCCTAACCACCCTGCAGGAGGATTCTAATGTAGAGTGCCTAGAGATAGAAGCACATGAGCTACTGCAGAAGTATGACGAGGTAAAAAGGACCACACAGATGATTTCCCTTACACAAAGGCTTGCATGGATGTAGCATGCAAAGGCCTTCAAGGAATAGGTGGATGCTGCTCGGCACAAAGAAGCAGTCTTAAAAGCATGCCTACAGCCATGGATAGATGAGGTGTATACAATTAAAACCTCTATTAAAGAAAATATCACGCAACTGTAAGCAACTCAACACAGGATTCATTGCAGTAGTTCAACAGCAACGGTCATTGAACAATGCGTGGAGGAAGTCTAGTAGGTAGCCTCTCAGTGCACTGCTGAAGTTGCAGTGATCCAAACAGAGCTGGGAGGTCTTCGCACTAAGATCTCCGCACCTGCAGAGTGACTCAAGGGCGAGTCATGATATTTGTGTTGGGGTCCTGTTGGGTGCGAGATCCCCCAAGGGCAGTTTTGGGGATAATAGCCCATATTTTGGTCCAATTTTGTAATAAAAATGTAAAGACTCCGCATTTTGTGGGCATGGAGCATGTAGATGTTACAAAGTCATAGGGTTGTCTGCCCTTATTTTGATAATGTAATGTTGGCTATACAATATCTACCCATCGTTCGTGGACCATGGGATTGTATCAATAGAGCGAAGATCTAAGTAGTCAAAGGCATCGAATAAAGAAGAATAATGAAGATATGATGTATGAGAGATAGCTCTGAAGTAGAAGTCTAAGTTTTGGGTCATAACATAGGTAGAGGCTCTATAGCTGAGTGTGTAGAGGCGTAGAACTCTATAGCTCAGTGCGTGGAACCCTACAGTTGAGTGCGCAGGGCAGGTTGAGTCTGTAATAGTCCAAAATTATCAATAAAGAGAATTATTCTACAATTTATGCATCTTTATTTCCTGTTTATGCATTGTTATATTGGGTATGAATTTCACTTCTAATGCATATATCATGTGCAAATATATGTAAATGTGTTGGTTAAGTGAATGCAAGTAGGAACATATGTTTACGTGAAGCTAACTAAGATTCTTGTTAATAAGATAAGTAGGATACTTAGCCTAGCTGGGAAAATATCATAGTTCGCTGCCCTAGCAGTGTGAAAGGACTTTTGCCCTTGCTTAGGGTTGTGTGAAAGCTGATTGTAGCATTTCGTGAAGGTATTGAAGGGTAGAGCAGAGAGATAGGAAACATGTGTGAAGGCAGGTATAGTCAGAATAAATCAACATCACAACCATCTCAAGGGTGCGGAAACTTGGTTCCAGCATCCCCCCATACTGCTTCGAGTGAGACTTCAGTCCACGCTTCACGGACTGATGCTGAAAGGGTCAGTAGTGTAGAGATTTGTTTGGCTAAGTAACGTTGAACTTGAGTTAGGCCCACTCAAGCCAAAAACTTCCTTGGATTTATACTACAACTATTGGACCACTTCGTAACCCCATTGTATAGGATGATCTTTGAGTAGTATCTGCCTTACATGTCACAGGAAACAATGGAGGCATTGGTTAACATAGCAGGCTAGTATGCCTCACCCCTTGGCACCTTCATCCAGATGTACAACATGGAGAAGGATCTATATGTGTTACCGAAGTTTTCCATGGAAAAATTGGTCATGAAAGAGGATGCATACCACATCTTGACAGGGTTGTCAACAAGACTGCATAGGAAGTATAAGGCACATTGTCCCACTCTTCCTTTGCGAATCGAGTTATATGAGATCCAAAGTCTCAAACATGTTGAGGTTGAGATGAAGGAATTCAAGAGGTTTACCTTCGGCATCAAAATTTTCAATCCATATGACCTGCATTGCTTAGTGAAGGACCAATGTGCGAGAGTGTATCATCCTTGGATCCACAGGGCATGTCATTGGCCTGAGGAAGACCCATGGAGATTCTGCTATAACTTCTTAATGCTCAATGAACTAATTAGAGTGGTTGTAGAATGGTTAGAAACACACAAGGCACCAGAACTTGATAGAGTAGCAACATCAGCAGCATCAGAGGGCAGCAGACCTACGCATGAAAAATGAAAGAGGAATATTGCTGACAACATAGAGGCAGAGAAAAGCTACAAGTTCAATGAAGATCCACTTGTAGTAAGAGTGGCTTTGGATATTGATGCAAAGAAGTGACATCGCAATAGAAGGATTACGCAAAGATAAAGGGAGAAGCAGAAACTAGAGGAGGTAGAGAATAAGTTGAAGGAGGTGAAGCAAAAACTAAGTGAAGAAAAAGAGTTGTGCAAAAAGGAGAAGGAAGCACAAAAAGAATAGGAACAACATGATGCACAGTGTGTACACATTAATGAAACTACACAAATACAGGTTATTGAATGAGAACAACTCATAGATATCAAACAGGAGCAAGACTTTTCTCAGGAGAATGAACAGATGTTGGAGAAAATGGACATGGATTTGGTTCAACTAGAGCAGGATTAGGATACATACCTCATGCCCAAAGACCCAGAGGTAACTCCACTGACTTCACCAGATCCAAGAGCAGAGCAAGTCTAAAATGATCAAGGAGACACTAAAATCTAGAAGCAGATGTGCACAACATATCCTTTGACGAGTCATAACACAAAGTTGTGCAGTTACGTAAAGTGCCCACTCTGGATGACCATGCATCTCCTGCGTAGGTTCGAGAACGAGTGATCATGTCCTATCTGCACAGACATCCAACTACATTGGTCGATGCTACAAAGGCATATGCCAAAGCCACTAGCTGAAGTGTGATATTCTTGATAGTTGATAATGAGCACATGGCTAAGGAATTGCAAGCGACCAAGAAGAGGGAAGTGCAAGCTACAAAATCCACCAAAGCAGAGTGGAGGAAAGTGATACTTGATGAAGTCTCATCTCTTGAGGTAGTCATGTGGAAGTTGTACTTCAGATTTGTCATCATGCATAAGTCAGTTGTCCATGTTAAAGGTTGGAAGTAATGTTGTGCTAGGAGAGAATGCATCTTGACAGACATACACACTATTGTTGATCACATGGAGATATGTACAATGAGGTACAAGGGAGCCCCATTGTACTTTCCAAATATGATGAAACCAAAGGTAGTGGAGTTGAAAGCACGCATCTGGAGTCAAATCCGGAACTATGAGGAACTCCCACAACTCATCACTAGAATACAGGCTTCACATGCACAAGTGTTCAGGAGCATGGATTTCATTGTGCACGTGGATGTGATCTCATCCATTGGCACACTCACTGAGGTGAAAGAAAAGAACCAAGTCTGACTGGAGCTAGACATGTACTTTGAGATGTTGATGTACATAGCCACCATCGCAGATTTGTAGATGAGCTCATTGGTCTGGCTACACTCAAGGCCATGATGTGCGTGCTATATGATGAGTTAGACATAGGTGCTAGCTTTGTGTACCCGAATGCTACGGAGACAAGAGTTTGCTTTTACAAGGATGTCACCACGGAGTATGCAGACACCATAGTAGACTACCAAGATTAGCATCAATTCACCACCAACAATCACCAAGAGGATTTCGATGAGTTAGTCTTCCCATAACTGTCCGATTCTCAGTGATGTCTTGTATGGCTTACTCAAACCCATTTTTGTCTCACATGGGTACATGTGCAGATTGTATTGTAAACATGTTGTAAAGTGAAAGACCAAGTGTTAATAGTAGAATGTAAACAATCATGTGTAAGTTGAAGAATCATGAGGGTAGTTGAAGAGTCACAAAGGGGAATGTCAAGTGTCACCCCACCCTTTTCTATATATAGAATCGCACAACTCATTGTAAAGGCTTTTGGGAGCCAAGCTTCTGATAGGTATAACTTAGATAAATCTTGGAGTGTATTGTAATGAGCCTTATCTTCTCCATATTATAGAGCGAGTACATCTCTTTGGAGGAGCAGGCAGCAGTGACTGTAATGTTCCATTATTGGGGCTAGTGGTTTTCATGATTGTATGTATGATTGGATCTTTCACTCTTTTAATGTAACAGAGGCAACACATTTCATGCATGTACTTTTATTATAGTTTGACTATTATGGTTACTCTAACAATGTAGGTAGTTGTAACTTATGCATGTATGTATGGACTATTCTATATATGTTTCTATGAATCTTATCAAAGTGTGTTGATGGTTTAACTCGTCACTTTGGATTGTCGAATATTCTGCTTTCCATCTTGTGATGTCTTTTAGCTCGTGTGTTCCCTTTCAAACTGCATACCATTACAGGCTTCAAAGGGGCACACTTCTCTCCCCTTTTGTGTGTTAGATCCCTTTCCATTCATCTTCCTTGACTTGCTGCAAGGTCATATCCTTGCTTCCAAGTTCCAAAAAGGGTATCTTGCTTACCTCTGCGCGCAACCGCAGTCAAGGAAATACCGTACTACCCACTACTGAGACTCCTACTCCAAACGGTCTGAGGTCTAGTTGGGACTTCTTATTGGGGAGATCCCCTGACATGTTGGCAGGTCAAAGACCATCAAAACTCTCATTGAAACACCCTACCTAGTTTGTACACTAGAAACCACCATTAGCAACAAACAATTAGATGAATATAATTTGATTGAAAAAATTCTAAAAAATAAATACCTTATCACCATCAATATTGATGGAATGAAAGAAAAATCAATACTACAACATGGCTACTCATAGTAAATTTCATGGGAATATCTAATCACTATTGGTTATCACCACAGCAATGTGAAAACCATAGAAATCAACCCCTCCAAAACTCTGAAAACCAGTCCCTTTCTTTCAACTGATCATGAAGAAAAATTGCACAATCTTTTGAGGCAGAATATTGATTCCTTTGAATGGTATTACAATGAAATGAAGGGAGTCCACCTCTCTATATGCACTCATCATATATACATCAAATAAGAACACAAACTTGTTTTCCAGGCTCAAAGGAGAATGAACCTTGCACTAAAAGACATTGTAAAAGAAGAATTGAAGAAATTTTTAGATGCCAATTTTATCTATCCAATTTAAAATAGTGATTGGGTGTCCCCCTAAGTTATTGTCCCTAAGAAAAATGAAAAATAGAGAGTCTAGAATGATTATAAAGAACTCAAAAAATCAACCAAAAAATACCATTTTCCCTTGCCCCTTTATTGACCAAGTTTTGGATGTTCTTGGAAGGAAAAAAAAAAATTCATTCTTGGACGGATTCACTAGGGTATAATTAGATCCCAATCAGCCATAAATATCAGTATAAGACCTGTTTTCACTTTCAATGGCACCTGCAGGATGAGTGTTGCTAGAGATATAGAAATATTCCTAAAGATAGCCTTTGGTTTGATTATAGACCAATGCCTAGGACATATTAAATAGAGGAGTGCATGGAAGATTATCAGTGAGTGGGTTTTTGCAGCGCTCTCATTTTCACGTAGAATAGAATAAGATAAAAAGGGGGCTTGGTTCAATTGGCCTTCCTGAAAGTAGACTCAAAGCCAAGACATGGACCCAAATGTTCAGGGGGTAAATCAGGCCATCCCCAAAGAGAAATGCCTTGTTTTGGTGGCCAACACACAACAATCACACAACTTAATATCGTAGTTGTAGTAAAGGTGAAGAGGAAGAGAGGAAGGGGAAGATTCAGTGCATAAGGTTGTAATAGAATCCTAAGATCCAATGTCCCAGTAGAGGTATGGAAGATTGAAGAGGTGGAATGGTAGAAACAGTGAAATGCAAATGAAGGTTTTCAGGCCATATACCTCATGGGTACATTAGTATCCAAAAGCTCAAGAAAATATGGGCATATTATAGGTACTTAAGTAAATTTGTAACTAGCACAGGTATTGTTGCTACTTGGTAACTAATATACAAACATGAATAAGGGGAGAAACTCATAGCTTGACTACACTATTTGAAAGGGAGAAAAACATACATGAAGTGATAAACATAAGAGGAAACATACTACGCATTGATCTACTTGGAATCACTAGAATAGTTTCATTAATACTTGAAGGGTCCCAATATCCAATCTATTACATTTAGCATGTGTATTGTTCAAGTCTGTCATGAACAAGTAGGTAGAACATAAACTGGAATCAACGAATTCAAACACTCAGGTGCAGGATTTTGCAACCTTCTCTAAGTGTTTCTTCCCCCTATTTATTAGAAGAGGGGGAGCTTGGGTTATAGTTACAAAAATATCTTCGCTAGAGTATCCAGCTATCTACTAGACTAGATGTCTCAACATGCAAGGCTCTACTGCCAAAAATGATTACAATCGGGATTTGATCCCTTCTTGGAAATAAACAGAAAGTATAGAATAATAAAAAATATAGAAAACTAAAAGATGATGGAGGAAGTGTCCCTGTATTGTTCCTATGAATACCTATGATCAAGCCATGTCTCTACCATGATGTTCCTTCCCTGTTGCTTGGTTGGTTCTTGTCACTCTCACCTTATTTTCCTGAACCATTCATCCTTTAAAGCTAGGAGTGGGCATTATCAGTTTCATACCACAGTACTAAAGCATCAAACCCCTGGGTGGTACTCCGTCTTTCCTCTGTATGGGGGCACCATGCTAGATAATCAAGTCCTCCCAAGCTACTAAGTCCTTCTTTACTTCTATCAGCATCGACCCAAATTTCATGTCACAAGGGGCCTATCTGGGTCTATCCATGTTAGGTTTGAATGCTCCATCTCCTTTATTAAATGCTAGAACTACTGACCCACCTTGCCTTAACTTTTTGCACCACCTAGTCGTGGAGTTCTCACATCTAGATTTTCCATTAAATGCCTTTACAGGATAGGGCCTTCAGATCTACTCCAACACCTTTTGCTTCATGTTACTGGGGGCTATGACCAAGTGTTTATTCCTCGGTTGCTAGGGCCATTGGACTCCACTCTGGGGGTATTTTTCCTTTGTTACGTGGAATAATGCATACTGACGATTTATAACGCTTTACCATTGGTATCTCCCATTAACACTTTCGATTGCCGATCTACAGGATTAGGCCCATCCAGGATATCATAATCAAAATGTGGGAGAGGGATCCCTTTTACCTCCCTTCATAGTGTTGTCCGATTGTCTGGACGCAAAACTTTCATAAGGTATGACACATAAAATATCGCATCAGAGAGGTTCATTCACATATCACAATCACAGGTCGGAAGGGACTTCCACGAATGAGGGAATTTTCTTTGTGCAATTACCAATTTCTGATTTGCTATGGGTGTCATCATCACTACCACCTGTCACTTTGTGAGAGGTGACTCGTGTTGCCTAGAAATGCCCCCTTAATACCTTGAAACTGTGAGATCAACATGCCATGCATCCCTCCATACCACCACATCATGCTGACGTTAGATGCCACGTGTCTTTATCAGGACCAATCCTGTGTGGTGATGTGTCCTATTGGAGGAGAGATAAAATGCCTACGTTCCCTTGGTTTTTTGCTGATTTCCTTTGTAAATATTTTTCAGCCCTCCCAACACTTTACTACTAATCATATCGCAAATCATGATATCGAAATGCTTTAGCTTTGTCACCCTGCTGTCACGCTGATTCACCGATGTGTGATTCCCTAGACCCACCAATTATCGATAAGCTTGGACCTTGAAACCCCTGATTGCCACTTTTTTTATATCGACGATCACTAATTGCAGCTTGATTTGGATTGATACTTTGACAATGTCAATCACCGATATGCCGATTAAACTATGGACCATGGACCTCCGATCTGTGGTTTGTGATATCGATGATCGATCGATCACAAATTTCACTATCTTCCCCTGCTACTACTTCAAAAAATCCCTGATTGTGATTTTGGATGAGCTTGACCCTTAGCCATTTTTCCTTTGTTTTCTAGCTTTGAAAGGGTATCTTCAATCCACTCTAACTACTGATCCATGAGTCTGTCTTTGGACTTCCACCTACCATTGTAAATCTTATTTCGAGCACTATCCAACGAAAAGGGTATGGTTCAGATTTTAGAGCTTCTATGGCTTAGGATATGGTTTCAAACTTCACTACTCTTTTTCACCCTTTGCACAACTTGTTAGAGTCGGTCTTGTCAGTCCTCCGTCAGAGATCAAAACTCTTTCTGCATTTCATTTTTACGAGTCCCACTCCATTCACTCAGCTACATTTCACTAGGGGCATGCCATAATCTAATGGAAAAGGTCATGCTAGTCATTTCCCCTCATGTCTGGCTCCTGCTGGCTTAGGTATTTTGTCACTAAAGTCCATGATAGTCAAGGTCTGGTACTTTAACGGACAAAGTCATTTTCAATAATTAGGTATAGGGATTAATCAATTCGCTCTTCAACCATGTCCAATAAAGCCATGCAGGCCAGAGTGAGGCCCTTACAAAGTTATGTTTCAGAGAGTGTCATCGTCCTGTGGACAAACTTTGACTGTTCTTCAAAAGTCTGTTTTGAAGAAAAGTCAAACAATGTGTTATTTGTGATAATTTTCAAAAAAGTCGCCAGTTTATTTCTTCAGGTGCAATCATGGTTTCTGTGGCCAAAGGCCCTGTCATGCAATCCCTGCAAAGAGTGCCGAAAATTTCATCATTTGAGCTAAAATTCCAAAGGGAAAAGTGAAATTCAGTGTTGCTTTAAGTCGGCGAAAAAAGCCAAAATGAAACATTAGCAAAGTGGGTTTTTGGACAAGAAAAAATTAATCCCATGACTTCAAAGTCTTTAAATAGAGGTGTCCACAAGCAAACAAGGTCATTGTGCAAATCAAGTTCATAGAGAAATGTTGCAAAGACATTAGGAGAGAAAAGTGCATGTTTAGAGTGAGTGGGAGTCGTTTTCCAGAGCGCGGCGCACACACAGAGGGGCGCAGCGCACATACAGAGCATGATGCACACAGAGCCACCCCACAGTGAAAATTTTACAAGGGCATGGCGCATATAAAGGGTGTGGCGCATTGGGTTTGGCATGCGGCGCACACCCACAAAGGCCTGAAATTGTGCCTAATTGCCTCAAGTTGCCGGTGAAACCCCTCAAATCAACAGGTAGGCTCTATATCATGGCTTGCTCACCAAATTTTGTGAATGTTATGGTGGTTCATGGCTATGTATAATTGCAACAAACTCATAAAACCAACCACTAGAAAACACCAAAAGCCATTGTTGCTAGGGTTGCATAATTGTGGTGTTGATTCCAAGGCTCCGTTTTCACCCCTCATTTTTCCCTTTCCTACCATTTTTCCCTATCCACCCTATCTCATTTTTCCCTATTACCCCTACCCTAAAATATTACCAAACCCCATTCCCTATCCC